>JAPPVO010000002.1:169238803-169283074 GCA_030407325.1 Camellia japonica | reverse complement strand
AGGGTTGAGCAAAAACCAGCCCTAATACATACATATCTGATATATATCATCCTCTCTCTCTACATCTCCCTCTCTCTCTACTTTTGTGTGTGTTTGAGGGCCTAAAGGTGTGTTTTCTTCTTAGTTTTGCACTAAGTCACCTACTACTACACCATATTTCGACTTAAGAGGCATTGGGGGTTTGTTCTTGAAGTTTTGGGTTGGTTTTGATCAGAAGAAGGTGGCTGGAGTGGCTGTTCTTCAAGTGTTCTTCAAGGGTGAGTTAGTTGCTTTATATTTCCCAATCTTGCACTAGCTTTTAGCCTATCTTGCATGCTATTTTGAGCTTAGCTATAAACTGAAAAAAGTTTTGTATTTGCATGCTTAAGATGTTTGTTTAAGACTATTTTGGTGTTAGGGGTCATCTCCCCTCTTGCATGCTTGTTTTGGCCTTGTTTTGTGCCATTCTTTGGGACCTTCGAGCAAGCCCCTTGCTTGGCCTTTTAGCCACTGAAATCCAGTGGATTTTCAGTGGTAGGTTTGCTATTTTGAGGGTCAAAATCAGAGGGGGTGGCCCCCTCTCTCTTTTGGTTCTTGTTTGCTTTCATTTTGGTCCATGAAAGGAGCCTATGCTTAGATCATTTAGAAGCTTGGTTTAGGCCATTTTTGGGGACTTTTAGGACCTTCCTAGACCCTATCTAGGGCTGGTTTGGTCCCCTTGGGTGTCCCTCTTGCATGTGTATAACAACCCCCTTGCATGGCCTTCCAAAGGAGCACCTCATTCTAACATGTGTTGGCTCTATTTCAGTGGGTATTTGGTGTTTATTTAGCATGTTTTATCTCTGTCCCATGTTGGTTTGTCGACCCTTGGCATGTATCATACACTTGCTTTGTATTCCTCTATTTTGCCTAGAAATGCATCTTGCCTTTGAACCACCATGCTTGCATATTTTGGCTTAGCTTTGTGAAGTTTTTGGTCATGTTTTAACATGCTTAAGGTTTGTCTTGGGTCTTTGGAGTCATGCTTTCCATCCTTTGTATAGCTTCTTTGCATTCTAGCTTACTAACCTTGGGTGTGTGGGTCACTAGCATGCTTTACTCGGCTTGTTCTCATGATTTGGCATCATTGGAGATCATATTTCAGTCCATGTTCCATGCTCGCATACTTGCATTTTCCATCCCTTTTATGTTTTGAAAAGTTGATGGCTTATGCTCCATGTTTAGGCCCTTGTGCATGCATGCTTGTGTGTGTGTTTTCATGCCTTTGTTGCATCATTTTGGCCACTGTTTTGGGCCTAGTATAGGGCTGCCCAAATTAGTTTAAGTCCACTCTTTACATGTTGTTACATGTCTTACACTTTGCATGCTTTGATTGCATCATGTCTTGCATGTCCACTAGCTTGCATACTTGTTCATTGCTTGCTTGTTTGCATTGCCATGTTGCTGTAGACAAGCCCGCGGGGGACCTCGCTACAGCTCGGACTCGATTTTTAGTCACGGTTCTTAATCTTGAACCAAAGAGTCCAAATCCGGCAAATCGTTTTTGAAAACAGATTTTTTGAAAGAAGTGCCAAACATGGACTGCTTTGCCAGATACAGAGTCGCCACCTAAATATTTTATTTTTGGGAAATTTAGGAAACCCTGACTCGTTTGCCTAAGGTCACGTGTCCGTCATCACCAAAGTTCCCTCGGCTCGGGAACTTGGGTACGATTGGGGAAGGTCACTTCGTGAGCACCCCCGCTCACCCGATCAAAGATCGGCCTCTACTAACCATGATATCGAGTTTTGAAAACCTTATGCATTCTTATTCTGGTTATTAGCCTAGATTTACTATGTGATGCGCACAGCATACAAGTATAGACTGGGTCGCCTGAATTGGAACAAAACATTTCATGTTTGTTTTTTTGAAAGATGGTTTGCTACCCACAGGTAGGCTTAAAATGCAGATTTTGCCACCCTCAGGTGGGCTTAGAAAAAGATGGTTTTGCCACTATCTAGTGGGCTTAAAACTCACAGTCGATGATTTGTTCCAATCCAAATAACCCAACCTTCACCCACAGGCATTCAAGCAGGTATATCACATAAGCACATAGCCTCATGGTAAGCATGCTATTCATGGCAGTCACTCACACGCATGCAAGGATGCTAAAGCATAAAAACTCACCGAGTACTCCAAGCCAAAACAAAAGCTAATTAGAAATCCATGCATGATCCTAGTTATACAGAAATGCCTAATGCAACACATGCAAAAATGCAACTATAGCAGGCTCGGCTATTCTAAACATGGCATATGAGATGCAACAGCTAACAAATATTCAATTTGGAATTGAAATACAAATGCAGTTAGTATGATGCGCCAAGCCCGGTGCATGCAAAACAGATGAATGAATGCAAACATGCTATCATACTGTATGCTAATTGAAACATGCCCTAATCTAACCATCATAAGCAGGTAAATAAATGGGAGAAAGATGTGGGGTTGGAAGACATACATCACACACACGCACACTTATTACAACATTGCCCTCGCACAGAGGGTCCAAATAAATAGTACAGTCCAAATAATACAGTCCAAATATGTACAAATCCCTAATTAATTTACAAATTAACTAAGAAAAATAATAAACTGGCATGCAAGCCAGGGACTGCCTTGACTCTTCTTCGGATGATGAATGATGCATGTCCGGGCTGCCCTTGCGCGGAAATCCACTGTGATGCCCCAATTAGCCTCTGTTTTGCAATTGTTTTTGGAATGCGTGCCAAGCTCCGAAAGGCTACTGATTCTTGATTTGCTGCAACAGAGAGCAAGAAAGGGGCATGGCAATGTATTTTCACATATGTATGCATACCTCGATCCTCATGCCACCAATCACGCATCTCGATGCATGATGGCCGAAGAGTCGAATTGCACAACTCAATATGAAATGAATGCACATATAAACACAATAAGACCTAACTCCATCATGGATAATCCGGAGTGTCAGTGACTGGGGAATTGAGACACGTTCCGTCACTCGAAGTACGAAACGCCCCTCATTTCCCGTGCTCGGGCTAACTCCTATCCCGAACACAAATGCAGTATGCATGACATGCATGAAATGCAGCTAAGATACAACCTAACATGCAACATGCTATTAAATGGCATACACGATGCACGAGGTAAGATGGCATACGCAATGCGCAAACATACAGCCTATCATACACAATGCATCATGGACTTACACCAACATGAGTGGACCTCAGCCACACTCACATAAGAGGCCATTAGATGAAAATGAGACACTCGAAATGCGCGCGCACGTGCACGCAAACCGAGGACCGACCCTAAGGCACCGAATGCCACTCTAACAAGACATGGCAAGGACATGGAATATGGCATACTAGCATATAAATTTCAGAGGCAAAATGAGATGCAAAACAGCCCCGAAAGATGGCAAAATGACACCCGATGCATGGGACGAGTCCCGAAACATGAAATTAGGCATACGGAATGACCTATAGCTATGCAATGCATGCGTAATTTGAACATGAAGTGTAAAGACAGAAGCAAGGCAGCCCCAAAACAAGAATATTTACAGTTTAAAGAAAGGCCAAAAAGTGGGCACAAAGGGCTAAATTAGCATGCAAAAATGGCCCCGAAAGCGAGATAATGAAGCAACTAACAAATGCTGGGCCCAAACAGAGAAGAGCCCTTCTACAATGTTGAAGAGGGACCCAAAATATGATGTTTTACAGTTTATGATAAACCACAAAAACAAACAAAAGTGTGGAAAAATTCTCATGCAAGAAAGGGGCCAAAATGGAGACAAAGAAGCAACTGATTCATGCTGGTCCCAAACAGGTGAGGGCCCGTCAACAATGTTGAAGAGGAGCCAAAAATATGACCTTTTATAGTTTAGTACCATACCCAAAACAGTATACAAGTATACTCAAAATACCATGCAAAAATGAGGCCAAAAAGAGAGTTACAACACAAAGTATACAAAATATGCCTCAAACAGGAAAAGACCCTTAATGAAACATGAATAGGGGGTCAAAATATGGCCATTTTCAGTTCAGACCAAAGTCCAAAAATAGAAGCACAATAGGCTAATAAATCATGCAAAAATGGGGCCAAAAGTGGATATCAAAGCAAGTGACACATGGAGGATTCAAACAGTGATGAGCCCTTCTACAATGTTGAAGAAGGGCTCAAAATAAGCCTATTTACAGTTTACAACATGCTTCAAAACAGATTATACACAGGCCTAAAATGCTACACAAGAAATAGGCATACAAGAGGGATAATGAAGCAAGTGAAAAATGGGGGCCTCAAACAGTGAGAGGCCCTAAATGAAAGATTAAATAGAGCTCAAAAAAATGTTACTTTCAGTTATGGACGGAGCTCAAATATACAAGCAAGAAGGGCTAAGAAAACTTGCAAAAATGAGCTAGAAAAGAGGGAAATGTTGCTCACCCTTGTAGAGCAAGTCTTTGGCTGCCTTTGGACCAAGAAATGCTGCCTCTTAGCCTCTGAGAAGACCCTCCTAGCTGCTGGAATGGAGTGGTGGTGTGGTGCTAGGTGGTGGTGAAGAAAATGGTGTATAACTTGGGTATTTTGGTGCTTGAAGAGAGAGAGAGAGGAGAGATATGCATATAAGGCTTAAAGGCAATTTTTTTTTCAACCCAAAAACCAGAGCTGGAGGCTGGTTTTTATAGACAAAAGAGGGGGAGAAAGAGGGGAAAAAATGGGGGGGAAATGAATTCAAGTTTCCCCCCCCCCAAAAAAAGGCCCCCCGGATACAAAATCTGGGGGGGAAAAGGATACATATTTGGAATGTACCTGTAGCAAGGAGCAAGGCCGGCCAGGTATTGGGCTTGAAGGTGGCTGGCCGGTTCTCCCCATGGCCGGCCGGCCAAGGGTCAAAAGGGCCAAGTGTGATTAGTGGCCGGCCACCACAGATTAGTGGCCTCCCATGTGTTCTCAACACAACCCTGTGGTCAAAAATTGGAAAAAGTGAAACATGAGAGAGAACAACCCACTTTTCAAAGGGGTTCAAAAGGGTCAAAAGCAATTACTGGCCGGCCACCAAATATTGGTGGCCTCCCAGATGTGTACATCACAAATATGGGGTTTAGGGTGAAAGAAAATGGCCCAAGGGTGGTCAACATTGGCTTTGAAGTGAGAGAAAACGGGCGACGGAGGGTGATGAAGGAATATAACTGGTTGCTGAAACAATTACTGGCCTCCCACTCTTCTATGACCTTCCTGGTGATGAAACAGAGGTCCCTGCCAAAAATGGACCAAAACCGATGCAAAATGAAGGTTCGGGGGCCGAAACGCGCAGCCCGGGGCCCCGAAAACCGACTGTTAGGCACCGGGAGTGGTGTTCGACCACGAAGATGGTCTCTCGGACCACAGTGTCCCTCGAAAGGGAGTAAATAAGATGCATGCCAAAAACCGGAGTGAACGGAGGTGGTTAGGCGGTCCCGAACCGAGGCACTCGGCCTGACGGCTCCGAAAACCGGGAACCGGGCTCCGAAATGGGCAAAATGGCCTATGACTACGAAATGTAGCCCACGGCCACCGAGAGATGATCTATGAGACCTCTCCCTCCCTTTGGGAAGAGAAAATAGAGAAAACCGAACCTGGTTCGCAAACCGAGGCAAGGCACAGAAAAGCCCGGAAGTCCGGAGGCAAGGCTCACGGCCGAGACTCTGAAACCTCTGGACGAGCACGATATGCAACATCACCAAGCGCTCAATCGGTGACGTCTGAGTCTTAAGGTCGGTCAAAAATGGAGTGTCTACAGTTGCATACTAGCTCACATGCCTAGGATGCATTGCATTGGCATGCATGCTTTGCCTCTTGACTTGAGTATGATAGAGGTTGAGCTCATTGTTTGTTTATGTGCATTTCATTCCATTGAAATTGCACAACTTGGCTCTTAGGCCATCACGCATCAAAATGCGCAATTGGTGGTCCGAGGGTCGAAGACCATCCTCCTTTGAGTCATGAACATGATAAGGAGGGTGGTGGTGCAAACATTGCTTTGAAAATGCATTGCCATGCCTTGTCTGCCCTCTGCTGCTGTCAAACAGGTTTCTGCAGGAAGTTTTGGCCGGTCGACTACATACAGTGCTGACCGACCATGTATTGCTGGCCGAGAGTCACACCAGTGGTCGATGACCACATCCCCTTAGCCGGTGATCATTTACCTTGGCCGGTGGCACTCCACAGTGTGCAGAGAGCATACCTTGGGACTTGTGCAGTCTTCAGAGGTGCCAAACAGTGAAAACAGAGGCAACATGTGTCATGGCAATGGATTTCCGGGCGAAGCCAATCCGAGCATGCGGGCATCCCTCTTCCCGAGGCCTTTTATTGCTTTAATAGCTTAATTAATTTGTTAATTAGTTAAGAGTTTTGTAATATTTAATTAGCGAGGGTAGTTAATTATTTATTCGGTTTTTAATATTTATTCGGACCCTCCGAGCGAGGGTAAATGTGTAATAAGCGTGTGTGAGTGTGTGCATGTCTTCTAATCCCACGTCTTTCTTCCTTTTTATTTACCCGCTTATGATGGTTAGACTAGGACATATTTAAATTAGCATACCTTATGCTATGCATGCGTGCATCATTCATCTGTATTGCATGCACCGGGCTCGGCGCATCACGCTAACTGCATTGTATTTTAATTCCAAATTGAATACGTGTTATCTGTTGCATTTCACATGCCATGTTTAGGATAGTCGAGCCTGTCTAGATTGCATCTTTGCATGTGTTGCATTAGCCATTTTAAACATAAACTAGGATCATGCATATGATTACTAACTAGTTTCTGTTTTGGCTTGGAGTACTAGGTAAGTTTTTATGCTTTAGCATGCCACATGTGTGTGAATGTTGCCACGATAGCATAATTACCATGAGGCTAGCTGCTTATGTGACATAACTGCCTGAATGCCTGTGGGTGGAGGTTAGGTTACTTAAATTGGAGCAATGCATTGAATGCAAGTTTTAAGCCCACTTGAGGTTGGCAAAATTCATGTCTTAGCCTACTTGCGGGTAGCACCATCAAACCATTTTCAAAATAAACAAACATGAAATGTTCTGTTCCAATTTAGACGACTTAGTCTATACTTGTTTGCTGTGTGCATCGCGTAGTAAATCTAGGCTAATAACCGGAATAAGAACGCATAATGTTTTCAAAATTAGATATCATGGTTAGTAGAGGCCGATCTTTGATCGGGCGAACGGGGGTACTCATAGCTGACCTTCCCCAATCGTACCCAAGTTCTCGAGCCGAGGCAACTTTGGTGATGACGGACACGTGGCCTTTGGCACCGAGTCAGGGTTTCCTAAATTCCCCCAAAATAAAATATTTAGGTGGCGACTCTGTATCTGGCAAAGCAGTCCATGTTTGGCACTTCTTTACAAAAAATCTGTTTTCTCAAAACGATTTGCCGGATTTGGACTCTTTGGTTCAGATTAAGAACCGTGACAATTTGAGTCTGAACTGTAGTAGACCCACAGACGAACAGAACGGGATTCATCCTCTCGGGACGTTCGGGGACGTCTACAGTAACCCTTTTGGAAGGTATAAAGTGGAGTCAAGGACTCAAGTGTGAATAATTCAAAGTGAGGTGTCCTTAAAAGTTTCCTTTATATATTTGAGTATATGTTTGTATTTAATAAAGATTCACTTTTGTGAAATCCGATGTGTCCCAACTCAACAGTTTATTTAGGCTAAACCCAAAAACCCTTTATACATCTTTGAAAATAATTGAGAAAATATCCAAACCCTACTCACCTATTGTCAAGTCTTCCATTGAAGAAATGGAAAAACTGAAAAACCCACCAAAGCAATAACTAGCCATATAAATATTGCACCACTAACAATAGAGAAATTGTGGAAAATGGATAAATAATTATATAATGTAAGTATAATATAGTTTTTTCAATTTTAAAAAATAGAAAAACAAAACTATATTCTCAAAAGTTTAAAAAATACAAAATAAATTATAAAAATATTTCAAAATTTTCATTCAAACCTAAAAAGAAAAAATACATTAATGAAAATAGTAAAAAAAACCCATGTAAATAGTTTAAGTAGTATCGCTATGTACACCAAATTTATTCAACCTGAATTCGCCTGAATGAGACTCTTCTTGATAAGAGTTTCCCTTTTTGGAAACTCACTGGAGACTATTCGCGGGAAGAGTCTCATTCGAGCAAATTCAGGCTGAACAAATTCGGTGGATGAATCATTAATCTAGTTTAAGATATGAGGTAATTAGATTTTTGATAGCAACAACTTATTGTTTTTGTGTCCTCGTTAAGTTTTATCAAGTTCTATTAGCTTTAATTCAACAAGAAAGTTTATGAATTTCTTGCTTCATGTAGTAGTCCTTTCTGTCCATTTGGTGAGAAGGGGATTGATTGACTTCTCTTTCTTTTTAGTACACAGACTAACATATCACTAAAATACTTGATTTCAACAAACCCATGATGGGTATTTTGACAGTGCATCTATGAAACCTTCTTGAAAAGCTCAAGAGAGCTAGTCTTCTACAGATTTTGAAGTATCCCCAATCTATAGCATAGAGGAACGATGCTCTAGTCTTCTTATATGACCCATAAATGATATGGCATTTGCAAAGTGAATATCGAATCTATTACAATAAGCATTGGGACTATTTGTCATGTTTGAGTGATGGGTTGGGCTTCTTGATATTTAAGAAAATACAAGGCCGACACAAGATTACACAAGAGAGAGAGAGAGAAGAGAGAGAGAGGAGAGAGAGAGAGAAGAGATCAGAGTAGGAGAGAGAAAGAAATAGAGGAGAGAGAAAGGGGAGTTTTCAAGAAAGACTACTCGTTGACATAGAAATTTTGCAAAGAGATTGGAGAGAGAGAGAGAGAGAGAGAGAGAGAGAGAGAAAGTAAGAGGGAATGGGCCTTTATATAGGCTTCAATAGACGTTCACCATGTGTGTTTGGCTTTTTGGGAGGGGGATTTGACTAATAGTCCGAGGAAATTAGGTGCCTACATGCCCGATCGTGTGATGATGATAAATGTAGAGAATGTTTGAGGTGTTCACATGCCCAATCGTGTGAAGATGATAAATTTGGAAAGTGTGAGGTGCCCATTGGTCCATCCGTGTGAGGACGGAGAGTGTGGAATGGTTTGGAAACATTTTATATTCTTCTACATATATATATACTAATGTGGATTTGTTTGAACAAAAGTCTTGGAGCAACAAATTTTGAGATTACACATGATTATATCAAATGTTTATATACCTTGTTAAATGTATTTTCTACTGGGCATTAGTTCATTCCTATCATAACAAACATTTCAGGTTATGACAATGTACCTCCACTCAATTAGGAATTGGTAGAGATCTTGATGGAGCACGAAAGTTTATTTTGGATGTTTTGTGTGATTATAGCCACCGGGGTTATGTGTTTGGGATAGAAATTCCACTTATGTATGCAATCAAAGCCCTAGCCTTGAAAGATGTAAATTTTTTTCTTGAACTATAATGTATTGTTATTGTGATCGCTAATGCTGTAAAGTGAAAATGTAACTTCTATGAGAAAGATAAACACTGGACTTATGAAATAGTTGTACTTAATTAATTTTCTATAATTCTTCCTTATACTTCGAAATTGGAGATTAATAAAGGATGGTAATTATAAATTGGTTTAAAATATTGGGGCGTTACAAGGGGTATTTGTACGCATGGAAAATTTCAACCAATTTCAAATTGCCACGTACTACAAAGGCCTACAAAATATGGCATAATTATTAGCAAATCAAATCTTGCCACGTGTTTAATTGGTCTCAAATCAAGATTACATGATAGTCAAATTAAATATTGCCATGTGTTAAAACGATGTAGTAAGTTTTTGAATAATCAAATTAAGTCATAGTGATGGTGTGACACCCCAAAATATATTTATTTAATCTTTGGGAAAAAAAACGGAATTATAACATTTTTTTTTGGCCATAGTAGAATATGGGGAACTTGTACAAATTGTTGCTTCAGAAACCATGTGGGATGCGTGGAGATGAAACTACATGGTGACACAGTGGTGCATAGTGAGGGTTTTATCACTTATAAATAAGTGAGTTGCATGGTAAGGAAATCACATAAAAATAAATAAATAAATAAATAACAAACGAGAGGCATATGAGAGAGTGAGTCCGGATCAGTAGTGAAAGTTAAGAATTAATATTGAGGTGAGTTTTATTATATTTTGAGCTACCATAAACTGTTTTATGTAAAATCTGTTTTGTAAATTATATTAGTTTTTAAGTATGTAATTTGTTAAATGAACCCTATTTTTTTAAACAGGAAATCCATAGATATAATTATTTTCTAAATGTACTTTTAAACAATTATTTGTACATAATCATTGACCCCCTGATAGTCCCATGCCTTGGGGGAACTTTAATATCCATTGGCCTTCTGACATCCTACGCCTTGGGAGACTTTAATATCCATTAGCTCTTTGAATTGTCACTTTATGTGTCCTTTTGTTTTGTTCTGTTGTCACTTTAAGTGACTCTCTATTTGTCATGAATTCACGGACCCTCTGTTCTGTTCTGTTGTCACTTTTGTGACCCTCTGAAGGTCCTATGCTTGGGGACTCAAATATCTGGCCCTCTGAAGGTCCCATGCTTGGGGACTCAATTATATGGCCCTTTGAAGGTCCTATGTCTGGGAGACTTAAATATCCATTGACCCTTTGTTCTGTTATGTTCTGTACCGTGGTTATGATTATTTTGCTTATATGATTTATATATTATATGTTTGTTATTTAAAATAATTTCTGCAAATGATTTTCTTTTTAGCCCAATAATTATCCATGGTGATTTTTATACATTTATGCTCTCAGTATAATATTTCTCACTCTGTTATGTGCTTATAATTGTTAACCACTTTCGGGTGATGAAGTAAGGGACTTGTTCCCTTGTCTTTATGTTGGTGCAGCTGGAGTTTGTAACCATAATTTTAGCTCTGACAATGTAAATAAATAAAAGCTCCAATATATATTTTTGATTATATAAATATTTGGGTACCCTTTTATTTTATTCTGCTGTGTTTTTAATTTGATACTCTAGGTACCGGGTTTGGGTCATGACAAAAGTGGTATCAGAGTAATGGTTTTCTAAAACAAACACACACACACACACAAAAAAAAAAAACCTACATTGGAGCATAGGACACATACACAATTAAGAATTAGGGTAGGGAGTGTTTTGTAGGGATTCACCTTGTGTAAAAATCGTCATGTTTGTCCCTCTTCAATCACTACTCTATTGGAGGCAAAGAAAAGCTGAGAGGATATGTTTTGTCCTCCTTCAATCACTACTTTGCCAAAAGCAAAGAAAAGCTGAAGGGATATTTCTGTGAATAATGTGTGCATTCTGTTTTGTGTAAATTAAGTGTAATGATTTAGAATTAGCATGAATGAATAAGAATTGTGGAGTGGGTTCATTAAAACTTTTATTCTATAGTTATGGCTAATGATGGAAATGCTACTGGATCAATGTCTGTTGGAGCTGAATCAGTAGAAACAATAGTAGAAAGAACTATTGCTAGCTTCTAGCAAGTCTTGCAAAATAACATAACCAATGACATATTAGATAATCGAGAAGGACCTAGTACAATAAAGCAATTCCAAGACCTAAAACCTTCAACATTCGCAGGGGATTCAAACCCATTGTTGGCAGAAGCTTAGGTTAGGGACATGGAAAACATTTTCCATGCACTGCCCTATACTGAAGCGCAGAAGGTGACTTTTGCCACCTTCACCCTTAAACAAGATGCCCAAGAGTGGTGGCTTCTTAACTTGGAAAGAGAAGAGATTATGACTTGGCAAGGTTTCTAAAATTTTTCTATGAAAAGTATTTTCTAGACTCGCTACGAGAGTAAAAGGCGTCAAAATTCTTACACTTTAATCAAGGAACAATGTCAATAGTTGAGCATGAAAGCAAGTTCACAAGGTTAGCACGATGTGCAACGTATGTTATTCCAACGAAGGCCCGAAAGACGAGGAAATTCGAAGCAAGCTTAGATAAAGAAATCAAAGGCAAGATCGAGGTTCTAAAATTACCAACCTATGCGGAGGTGGTAGATCGAGCATACATCGCAAAGAAATGAGTCAAAATCTCCCGTTTTGGTGGATCAAAAGAAGCAATTCTGGGGAGAACCAGCTGGAGGGTCCAATTATACACCATCAAAAAGAATGAACACGGGACCTAGCGGCTCAACTAGTTCAGCCAACCAAGGTGCTACTATCACCAAAGGTAGCACCATCCCTAACTGTCCAACTTGTGGAAATGCTCACCGGGGATAGTGCCACCGCGTAACGGGAGCACGTTTTAGATGTGGTCAGATTGGTCATGTGGTAAGAGATTGTTCAAACTTGATTAGTACCCCTGGATCAGTCCAGAAAATCAAAATAGAGAAGAAAGAACAGAGACATCAAGAGAGAGCTTTTGCTTTGGTGCTTGGAAACCTCGATGTCATCGAGAACATGGTGTCACGTATACTTTCTATATATGGACATTCAGCTCATATTCTCATTGATTCTGGATCAACTCATTCTTTTGTTGCTCCACACTTTACTCCCAATTTAACATCGACTCCTAAGTCCCTAGGATATGCTTTATCTGTGTCTTTTCCGTTTGGTGGTTCTGCCTTAGTACTAATGTCTATAAGTCCTATGCTATATCCCTAAAAGGTGAAATTTTATATGCTGATTTGATTCCACTCCGCATCAGTAGTTTTGATGTAATCTTAGGAATGGATTGGCTAGCTTCCAACTATGCCTCTATTGATTGTACAACCAAAAAGGTCTTCCTTCGATTACCAAACCAACGTGAACTTATTTTTGATGGAACTGGAGTCTCTACCTCTCCATGTTTAATATCCTCTATGTCAGCCCAACGACTTTTGAGAAAAGGTTGTTATGGGTATATCTATTATGCAATCGATACTTAGCAAGTGGACCCAACACTTAATTTAATACCCGTAGTCCGAGAATTTCTTGATATTTTCCCTAAAGATTTACTTGGTACCTTGGTTGATCGGGAAGTTGAATTCACCATTGAAATTCAACTCGGTATGCAACCGATATCGAAAACTCCTTATCGTATATCAATTGTGGAATTGAAAGAGTTAAAAACACAACTTCAGGAATTGCTTAACAACGATTTCATACGACCAAGTACCTCACCATGGAGAGCTCCAATATTGTTCGTGAAGAAAAATGATGGTACAATGAGATTGTATATCGATTATCAGGAATTGAACAAAGTCACTATCAAGAATCAGTACCCATTACTGCAAATCGATGACTTATTTGATCAACTTCAAAGCGCTCAAGTATTTTCGAAGATCGATTTGTGGTTTGGCTATCATCAAGTGAAGGTCGAAGTGGGAAGTATTGAGAAGATTGCCTTCAGAACATGTTACAAACACTACAAATTCCTTGTCATGCCATTTGGCATCATGAATGGTCCAGCGGCTTTTATGGACCTCATTAATCGAGTATTCAAACCCTATCTCAATGAATTCGTCATTGTTTTCATTGATGACATCCTTATATACTCTAAAATACCAAAAAACCATGAGAAACACTTAAGATCAGCTCTGCAGACGCTGCGTGATTACAAACTTTATGCCAAGTTGAAGAAATGTGAATTCCGGCTCACTAGTGTACACTTCCTCAACCACGTCATTGACAAGAACGGCATCTCTGTTGATCCGCAAAAGATTGCAGCAATCGTAGATTGGCCGCGACCTACTAATGTATCGGAGATTCGGAGTTTCCTAGGATTGGCAGGATATTACTGACGTTTCGTTCGGGATTTCTCGAAGATTGCGTCACCATTGACTCAATTGACCCAGAAAAACATTCCGTTTGAGTGGACCGACAAACAAGAGCATTGCTTCCAGGAGTTAAAAAGTAGGCTGGTATTAGCTCTCATATATACTAGCACTCCCTATTAGAACGAATGGGTTTGTAATTTATAGACACGCCTCACATAATGGACTAGTTTGCGTCCTTATGCAAGATGGGAAGGTTATTGTATATACCTCACATCAATTGAAGACTCACGAGAGGAATTACCCAACTCATGATTTGGAATTGGCTGCAGTAATATTCGCTCTCAAAATTTGGCGTCATTACCTCTATGGAGTAACGTGCGAAATTTACACCGATCATAAGAGTCTTAAATATCTGTTTATACAGAAGAAACTAAACATGAGTGTAGACACCTCATTTTTGACTGCCCTTACAACTTGGACGTCACCATTTGCACACCCGATAATGAGTGTGTATATTTGATAAGTGCTCGAAGTCCTTAGCGGAATGCCATAACTTTGGGCCTTTCAAACCCTACACATCTATTGCCTTATTCTTGGACCAAAACCATTGATTTTCAAGCCTGCAACCTCTTGTGGCCTGCCGGCTCCTACAGTAGGCTGTTGGCCACTGATGTGGTCCGCTGGCCACCAGTGCCTTCGCAAATATTTGTTTTTGCTAGCTGTGCCAGCTGTTGGCACAGATGCATGCACATTTTCACACGTGTATGTATGGATATTTCTGAGGGATTTGCTTGGTTTTCTATATATAGGAGGCCTTCCCTTTCATTAAAAATGTTGGAATTTTTAGAGCAAAAATTCTCTCTGTCTCTCTCTCTTGAAATTCTTTAGCTTTTTGTAAGCTCTTGCTTGTATACTCTTAACCAAACCTCTCTATCGTTGAGCCTTGTTTGAACTCTTGAGGGTGTGTTTGCCTTGATTTGTTGCTTAAAATTGGTTTTCTTTTCAAGAGGTATAAGGCTTTGCTTCTATACTTGCTTTATTTACTCTTTTTCCTATTGTTTTTCCACTGTTTTTAGGCTGTATAAACTCTGTATTTTTGGGCTAAAACTTGTGGTTTAAGGCCAATAAGGGTTGAGGGGTGGTTCACCCTTCTTTACACCTTGTTTTCAAGGCCTTTTCCATTGTGTTTCCTACCTTTATACTACCTTTTTTTGAGCTTTTAAACACTAATTTTTAGAGTTATTTCAGTGGCTAAAATCATGGTTTGAAGTCCAAAATTGGAGGGGTTAGCCTCCCCTCCTTGTGTTTGGTTACTAGCCTAGCATGCTCTATATTTTAGCTTATTATTCTAGCTTGTGTTAGCTCAATTCCAGCATGTTTTAGGACTTATTTAGGAATGTTCTTACTTTTTTACTTCATTTGAGCCATATATTGCATGCTTGTAGTATAATTGTCTTCATGAGTTTGGTGTTTTAGGCCTTAGATACCACCTTATTTGAGCTGGTAGTGTTTATTTATGGCTTTCCATACTTGTTTTCACACTTAATCATCTTTGCAACCTCCTTTTTTTCTTGACTTTTCATTTGCTTTGAAAGTGGTTTCAAACTATTTGTTTGTTTAAAGCATGAGATGAAGGTGACATGCTTAATGGTTTAATCCCTTTGGGGGTTCATTACCAATGGTATGATGTCTCTTTTATGCCTAAAGCAACACTTGGTTTGAGCCATCTTTCCATTCGAGGACTTAAGATTCATTTGTGGACTTAATTGATTAAAGAATTGAGAGGTAATTAAAATTGAGGATTAAAAGTGGTGCAAGATAATAACTTGGTTTAGGTTCAATCGGACGTTAATTGAACCCTTGAATCTTGAGTCGTTTCATACTCATTAGTGATGTAAACGGTTCAAGATTCATTGTCAACTACTTCCCTTGATCATTCATGATAAGGAGGTGTTTTTGAAAGTCTTATTTTGTTGCATTTATTGAACTTGCACACTTTGGTTCATAGGCTATCATGCAATGAAATTGCATCCATTGATGGTTTGTGAATCAAGTTTACCACTCCTTTGAGCTGTTCAAATGATAAGGAAGGGTAAATTGTGCAAACAAACCCTTAAGAATACCATGTCCCTACTCTATTTGCTCTCTATTGCAGCAGGAAAATCCATTCATCAGTGGTCATCAAGCCATCATCAGTGGACCGCAGGCCATTTGCTGGCCACCAGTGCAAAATCTAGCAGTGTACTTTTGAAGTAGAATAGAGTTGGTTCTAAGGTGGAAATCAGCGCAAGTGTTCTACTGCATAACAGAGGCATCTAGCAGCAGAAAAAGTGGCCTTTTCGGGTGGAAGTGCGCGCTCATGCATGAGCACTCCTCGTTTCTCGAGGCAGAGTAATTAGAGTAGTTAATTTAGTTACTTTATGTTGTAATTGATTAATTAAGCTAATTAGAATTTTGTAATTAATTAATTAGTTCCAATTTTGTAATAATTAGCTAGAATAGTTAATTAGTTGTGATGTTGTAATAACTAAAGTAGTTAGTTTCATTCGGTTTGTAATAGTTAGTTAATTTGTAGTAATTAGCTTAGCTATTCGGACCCTCCTGCGAGAGGGCATCAACTTGTAATAATGTGTATGTCTTCCATCCCCACGTCTTTCTCTCTTTTATGTACTTGCTTATGATGGTTAGTTTAGGACATCATGTTTACTTCTGCATCTCTCATGTTTGCATTCACTTGTATTGCATGCACCGAGGCTCGGTTCATCATGCTAACTTACATTGCTAGTTTAAACGCTTCTTTGAATACGTGCTTAGACTGCATGCTATCAAATTGAATCAAATGTCATGTTAAGTAGCCGAGCCTATTTAGCTTGCATATCGCATGTGTTGTGTGGGTGCTGATTTCCGACCACACAACCAAAGGGGGAACTCAGCTGGAGAGCACGGGCAAAATAGATTAAGCATGAACAACCTGTCACAGAAAGATAAGAATCTGGTGGTGGTTCGTCTACCCGGGGGCACTCCGATGATTAAGTCAGTAATTATCTCTCAAAGATAGCTAATAGTGCTTAACTCACAAGAAAGAACATAAAAAGCATCTCAAATAAAGCATATCTTAGACCCACAAGGGTGCCTTACTTTTATAATGATCAGTGTCCAACTTCCCCTAGAAGTTTTACTTCATGGGACTCTATCCTTTATAAGGATAACATTTATCACAACTCACACTATTCAGATTAAGATGAACTCCCTCAAGAGTCCCATCTCTATCCAAATAGGTAGCTTGATGTCATCTAGGACTCTAGTCCTCTATCCAAATATCTCGGATTTCGGTATTATCACACCATATCTCGGCACCATGGTCCGCCCATGTGGCACCTCGGCTAACAACCTCGGCCACGTGGACTACCCAAAAATATGTCCCCATATGTTGCATTAGCCATATCGCATAGTTAGGATCATGCATTTTTCTAACTTTATCATCTTTTTTGGCTTGGAATACTAGGTAAGCTTTTATTTTGCTTTAGCATAATCGCATGCGTGTGATTATTGCCATGTCAAAGCATGCTTACCATGAGGCTAAATGCTTAAATGATAAACTGTTTGAATGCCTGTGGAAGATGGCTAGTTGCTTGAATTGGGATGGTTTGGTTCATGTACGTTTAAGCCCACTTTTTTGAGTGGTACATTCACAAACTCTTTTCAAAACAAACATGATCAAATCTCCCAATTTTTGCAAGTTAGTCTATACTTGTGTGTGTATACATCACATAGTAATGCTAGCCTAATAATCGGAACAAGAGCATATAATGTAAATAAAATTTACATCATGATTATTAGAGGTCAATCTTTGATCGGGCGAGCGGGGGTGCTTAATTCATGACCTTCCCCTCTCGTAACTAAGTTCCGGAGTCGAGACAATCTTAGTAATGACGGACACGTGGCCTTTGGCATGAGTCATGGGTTTCCTAAATTTTCCAAAAATATTTAGGTGGCGACTCTGTATCTGGCAAAACAATCAATTTTTTGGCAATTTGATTCAAAATCGATTTTCCAAAAGATTTGCCGGATTTGGACTCTTTGGTGTTTATCTATTTCACATTGCACTTGTGAGATCAGATTCAGAACCGCGAGAGTCCGATACTGTAGGGCTTATTCGTCTTCCGAAAAAGGGCACGAAAAGTCGAGCTACACAATGATGATGGTTAGAATTTATGAAAGATTACGATGTGAAGATTCAACACCACCCAGGCAAGGCTAACGTGGTAGTAGATGCATTGAGTCGAAAGACTACCTGAAGTTTGGCATGCATTCTCATCGACAAGAAACCATTTACACGAGAACTGGAAAAACTGGATTTGGAATTGGTTCCATACAAGACTTATGGATTACTCGCTAATATAATCGTAGAACCTACGATAATCGACGAGATTAAAACACGTCAATGTGAGGACCCACTTTTGAAGAAAAGATACGATGAGCAAGGAAGTAAGGCTAATTCTAATTTCACTATATGCAATGAGATACTGAAGTTTCGAAATCAAATTTGCATATCCGACATTCCAAAAATAAAAAAGAATATATTGGTTAAAGCCCATAGCTTGAGATTCACAATTCATCCTAGGAATACGAAGATGTACTATGATATGAAAAGGCATTATTGGTGGCCAGGAATGAAAAAGGACATAGCAAGCCATGTGTCCAAATGTTTTCAATGTCAAGGCAGAGCATCAGAGACCCGTAAGGCTGCTACAACCACTCCTTATTCCTGAATGAAAATGGGAACACATTAGCATGGATTTTGTGATCGGATTACCACAATCAGCTTCAAAGTATGATGCGATATGGGTTATAGTAGATCGGTTAATGAAGTCGACACATTTTCTACTTGTCAGAGTCACGTATTCACTTAATAAATTTGCCACTTTATATATCAAGTGGATAATTCGATTGCATGGCACCTTGGTGTCAATCGTGTCGGATTGAGACCCTCGCTTTGTATCTCAATTTTGAAAAAAGTTACAAGCAACCTTGGGAACAACACTAAAGTTTAGCACCAATTATCATCCTTAAACTGATGGTCAATTCGAAAGAACGATTCAAATGTTAGAAGACATGTTGTGAATATGCGTGTTAGAGCTTAAAGGTAATTGGGACGAGCATCTACCATTAGTGGAATTCGCTTATAGTAATAGTTACCAAGCGAGCATCGGGATGGCACTGTATGAAACACTGTACGAAGCACTGTACGAGAGGAAATGTTTCGATCACCTATATGTTGGACAGAGGTTGGAGACAAAAAGTTATTAGGTCTTGAAATTATGCAGATGACAAGTGACAGAATCCAACTCATTCCACAGTGAATCCGCACTGCTCAGAGCTGTTAGAAAAGCTATGCAGATACTTAGAGACAAGATTTGGAATTTCAAATAAGAGATCATGTTTTCTTGAAAGTCTCACTAGCAAGAGGTATCATTCGGTTTGGAAAATGAAAAAAATTGAATCCATGTTACATCGAACCATATGAGATACTGGAAAAGGATTGGCCTTGTAGCATATAGTCTTGCACTTCCACCATAGTTGTCCGATGTCCACAATGTGTTCTATGTTTCAATGCTCCGACGATATTTGCGAAATTCAAAGCATGTCATTGATCAGGAGGACCTGGAAGTTCAACCAAATCTCCCTTACGAAGAGCAACTGGTACAGATCCTTGACTATTGTGATTAGATTCTTTGAAACAAGACTATACCTCTTGTAAAAGTCTTATGGCGAAATCATCGTGTCGAATAAGCTACGTGGGAAATTAAGAGTCAAATGTGAGCCCGATATCCACATCTTTTTGAAAATCAAGGTACGACAAGTTTGAGGATTGTAGACCACCTGGAACTCCGCTCCGCGCGCGAGGGCGTGAATCGTGGTTCTAGCTACTACAGTTCGGACTCCTGTCACGGTTCTGAATCTAATCTCACAAAGTGCAATGTAAGACTGATAAATCACCAAAGAGTCCAAATCCGGCAAATCGTTTTGGAAAATCGATTTTAATCAAAAAGCGCCAACATGGACTGCTTTGCCAGATTTCAGAATCGCCACCTAAATATTTTATTTTTGGGAAATTTAGGAAACCATGACTCGTGCCTAAGGCACGTGTCCGTCATTGTAGACACCCCATTTTTGACCGACCTTAAGACTCAGACGTCATCAATTGAGCGCTCGGTGATAGTGCATGTTGCGCTCATTTCGAGGTTTCGGAGTTTTGGCTGAGAGTCTTGTCTCCAGGCCTCTGAACTCTTTGTGCTTTGGCTCGGTTTGTGGACCGAATCTTGTTTTCTCTTCTCGGAAGGAGGGAGGGAGAGGTCTTGTAGACCATCTCTTTGTGGTCGTAGACCACTTTTTGTGGTTGTAGGCCACTTTTCCCGTCTGGAGACTAGTTTCCGGTTTTTGGAGCCTTCGGTCGCGCGCCTTGTCTCAGGACCGCTTAACGTTCTCCGTTTGGCGTGGTTTTTGAACCATGCCTTGTTGCCTCTTCCTAGAGGAACACTGTGGTCTGGGAGACCACTTTTGTGGTCGTATACCATTTTTGATGCCTGTAGACTAGTTTTCGAGGCTTTCAGCCGCATGCTTTACCTCCCGATCTCTCATCTTGCATCCGTTTTGGTTTGTTTTTGGTACAAATCTTGTTTTCCTTGTTTGGAAGGTGGTACAAGGGTGGGAGACCAGTTTTTCCCCTTGGAGACCACTTTTCCTTCCTGCCAGCTAGTTTTCTGGTCGGATAACTGGCTTTCTTGGTCTTTGGGCCACCTTTTCTGGTCAGCCACCATACCACCACCTTGCTTTCAGTGTGTAGAATTCTCCCACCTATGGCCGACCAGTTTTTGTTCTGGGAGAGCACTTAAAGTGGTCAGCCGACCACTTAAAGTAGTTGGGCGACCACTTCAAGTGGTCGACTGCTTTTTGGCACCTTTTTGGAGATATTTTCCTCCAGTTGGCACAGCTAGAGGGCACTGAAGCCATCCTCCATACACGTGTATGGAGGGATGACCTTGAAGCTTAGCTTCCTTGAGAAGCTTTAGCTTTTGGTTCTCTATAAGAGAGAACCACCTATTCCTTCCTCTAGGTTTAGAAAAATTGCCTTGAGAGATATAGACACACTCTTGTATCTATCTTGCCCCTTTACTTCATTTTTGTGCTTCAAAAGTGTAGTTTTGTCTTACTTTTGTACACAAACACACACTCAAACACCATACCTTTGTTACTGAGGCTTCTTGAGGTTGTTTTTGGTGCTTTTGGACTGGTTTTGATCCAAAAAGTGTGCTGGAGTTGCAGCCTTGAAGGTGGTCTACAAGGGTAAGTTTCTACCTTTTAAACCCCTATTTTTGCTTAAGCTTTTGAGCCTACTTGCATACTGTTTTAAGCTTAACTTCCTACTGATAAAAGTTCTGTTTTTCAGTCCTTAAAATGTTTGTTTAAGGTCACTTTTTTGTTGGGGGTGATCCACCCCCTCTTAGGCCTTGTTAGGCCTTGTTTTAAGCCATCCCTTTTGGCTTTTCTTCTAGCCTTTGCATGACCTTTCTACCACTGAAATCCAGAGGATTTTCAATGGTGGAAAGGTGGTTTTGGGGTCCTAAACAGGAGAGGGTCATCCCATCTCCTTGTGTTTTGTTTACTTTCTTCATATGCCTTATGTTTGAGCATGTTTGTTAAGCTTGTGTTAGCTTGTTCTTAGCATGTATTTGGGGTTATTTTAAGATGGCATGCCATTGTTTTTGGTTGTCTTGATCACTCCATGCATGCATAATACACTTGTAGTGTAAATTTCATAAACTAGTCTTGTATGCTTCATGAAGTAACATGTCTTTCTAGCTTATGTTGACTCCATTTCAGTAGGTTTTTGGTGTTTTTTTTACCATGCCATGACTCTGTTTTGGGTGGGTTTGGTTGGCCCTTGCATGCTCCATGCACTTGTAGTGCATTTCCATGAATTAGCCTAACATGCATCATGCTTTAACATGTCATTTTAGCATGCTTTTGGCTTAACTTTAAGAAGCTTTTGTCCATGTTTTAACATGCTTTAGCTCTGATTTTGGTTGTTTTGGTCATGCATGACTTGCTTTGTATAGCTATGGTTCAATCTAGCTTGTTAGCTTTGTGCACCAAGTCCACTAGCATGCTTTACTTGGACTATTTGAATGATTTGGCATCATTTGTTATGTTATTTCAGTCCATGTTTCATGGCCATGTACTCACATTTGTCACTCATTCAATGCGTTGGAGGGTTGGCCCCTTTATGCCTTAACATGAACCATTGTGTATGCCTTCATGCCTTAGCTTGTGAGCCATCATTTCAATGTGTTTTTGGGGTTATTATGCCATGATATAACTCGGATTTTTGTTGCTTAAGTCATTTCATGTTTGGTCTTAATAGGTGTAGTGTAATCTACCTTATTTGCCTTGTATGCATCATGCCTTATGCCCTTCATGCTAGTTTGTTTTGGCTTCCTTCCATGCATCTTTTAGTATCATTTTAACATGTTCTAGGACTGTTTTGGGTTGCCTTTGCCATATCCTTCATGCTTTGTATAGCTGTAGTGCAATTGGCCCTACTAGCTTTGTGTTTTGATGACTCATGCATGCTATCTTTGAGCTATTTAGATGATTTGGCATCATTTAATACTTCATTTCAGAGCTTATAGCATTGCCATATTCCTACTTCTTTCATGCTTTGAATGCCTTTAGAGGGTTGTGCATTGTTGCCTAGTTTGTGGCCTAACATGTATGCCATCTTGCCTTGACCTTTGGGCCCCTATCTCAGCATGTTTAGGTCTTTGTTTTGACTTGCTTCAACTCTGTTTATGGTTGGTTCATGCATTTGTGCCATGTATTGCATGCCTCCTTTGTAGTCCTCCTTATTAGCTTTCATGCTTATTAGCTTTCATGCTTTTAGGACCATTGCATGCTTTGCTTACTTTGTTTGAATGATTTAGAATCATTTCTTACCTTATCTCAGTGCATTTGGTGTTGTTACACTCCTGCATTTGTCACTCTTTGAACCTTCTTGAGGGTTGTGCTCTTAGGCTTATTTGGTGGGCCATTGCATGTGCATGCTTGTATATGCTTCATGTGCCTTAATTTTATCACCATTGGCCACTGATTTGGGCATGACTGAGGTCTACCCCCTTTTGGTTTAAGTCTATTTAGCATGTTTGTTTACATGTTGTTTGCATGCTTATTGTTCATTGCATTAAGTATGCCATCTTACATTGTATTGTGCATGCCATGTGGTTATTTGCATTGTGTATGCCAAGTTGTTTCTTTGCATTGAGTATGCATGTTCCTAAAATTGCTAAGTTGCCCTTGTAGCATTGCATTGTGCTTGCATGCATTAGCATTGTTCGCATGTCATTAGCTTTGTTAAGTTGATCATGTCACATTGCATTGAGTATGCTGAGTTGTTGTTTGCATTGAGTATGCCATGTTATGTGTTGCATTGTTGTTTGGATTAAGTGTTAATCCGAGCATGAGAAACGAGAGACGTTTCATACTTAAAGTGATGAAACGTGCCTCAATTCTCGGTCGCCGATGCTTTTGATCAAGCATGATAGAGTTTTAGGCACTTATGTGTTTATTTGTGCATTCATTTCATATTGAATTGTGCAATTTGACTTCTCGGCCATCCCGTATTGAAATGCGCGATTGGTGGCCCGAGGGTCCAGAACCGCACTCCCTTGAGTTCATGACATGATAGGGAGGGTGGTTGTGCACACATATCTTGCAAATACATTGCCATGCCCTTTCTTGCTCTCTGTTGCAGCAAACTGGAATTCAGCAGCAACAACTGGTCAGCCAACCAGTATTACTAGCTGGCCGACCACTTTTTCTGGTTTTTTAGCACAGAAAGTGGTCGGCAGGTGGTCTCCTTCCTCAACAACTGGTCGGCAGCCCTCCCACAGGTTCCCATGATGGAGTTTCAGCTTTCTGGAGCTTTGTGCAGTGTTCTGGAAACAATTGCAAACAGAGGCAAATTGGGGCATCGCGACGGATTTCCAAACAAGGCGACCGAGCATGCATCCAGTCTTCTCCCTCTGAGAACCTCCTGTTTTACTGCTTTATTTAGCTTCTTTACTTAGCTAGATTAAGCATTCGTTTTGTACTTTAATAGTTAATGCGTTTAGCTATTTCAATTTGTTTTGTAATAATTAGTTAACTAGGATTAGTTAATTAGTTTGTTTTGTAATAATTAGTTTAATTAGCTTAGATTAGCTAGTTAGCTTTTTATTCGGTCCCTCCGTCGAGAGGGCATATTATTGTAATAAGCGTGCGTGTGTGTGATGCATGTCTTCCAACCCCTATTTCTTTCTCCTTTTTACTTAACCGCTTATGATGGTTAGTTTTAGGGCATATTTCGATTAGCATACCTTATGCTTGCATGTGTGCATCATTCATCTGTTTTACATACACCGGGCTCGGCGCATCATACTAACTGCATTGTATTCCAATTCCAATTTGAATACATGTACCAAGTTGCATTTCACATGACATCCTAGGTAGCCGAGCCCATCTCAGTTGCATTTTCACATGTGTTGCATTAGCCATTTTAACATGAACTAGGATCATGCATGATTTCTAACTAGTTCCTTGTTTTGGCTCGGAGTACACTGTGAGTGTTTACGCTTTAACATACTGCATGTGTGTTAATGTTGCCATGAAAGCATGCTTACCATGAGGCTAACTGCTTATGTGATTAACTGCTTAAATGATTGTGGGTGAAGGTTGGATTGCTTGAATTGGAACAATTCATTGAAATCTGCATTTTAGCCTACTTGCGAGTAGCAAACTTCAAATCATTTTCACAAACGAACATGCAATGTTTTTGTTCCAAATTAGGCGATCTAGTCTATACTTGTATGCTGTGCACATCACATAGTAATTCTAGCTAATTAACCGGAATAGGAGCACATGTGTTTTCAAAAACAAAATATCATGTTAGTAAAGGCCAATCTTTGACCGGGCGAGCGGGGGTGCTCATTGCATGACCTTCCCTTCTCGTACCCAAGTTCCTGAGCCGAGGCAACTTTGGTAATGACGAACACGTGGCCTTCAGCACGAGTTAGGGTTTCCTAAATTCCCCCAAAATGAAATATTTAGGTAGCGACTCTATATCTGGCAAAGCAGTCCATGTTTGACACTACTTTATTAAAAATCAATTTTTCAAAACGATTTGCCGGATTTGGACTCTTTGGTGATTTATCGATCTTACATCGCACATTGTGAGATTAGATTCAGAACCGTGACATGAGTCTGAACTTGTAGTAGCTAGAGAGCGAACGAATTTTGCGCCTTCGCAGCGCGGAGCTCAGGAGCCCTCGGGGCGCGTCTACAGTTTCTGGCGACTCTGCTGGGGATTTAGAGAACTTGACTCGAACTCGTGATATCTTGTTTTGATTACACTTATGTGTCTTTTTGCATTGCATTTGCATTGGTGCACCTAGGACACCGTGTTTGCCGTATGCTATTCCTGAACGGTTTGCCGGAGGCTCGCTTAGAAAAGCGTGCCATAAGGATGACCGATTGCGGGCTCTGCCACAATGGGAACACAAACCCCGATTTTTACCAGGGCACCCCTCTTTGACCATTCGACCTTACATATCGGAATCCATAGTGACTATTCCAAATTAGGACAGGTTGCTTACCCGATTGTAGGTTGTTTGAAACCGCTATGTGCGTAGTGAAACCCTAACTCCTAACAAAATAGGACAGGGAAACCCTACCCTAACATAGGGGTGTTTTGGCTCTCATTTGCTTGTTATGTGCTTTTAGAGTGTGTCTCTACAGGGAATGCATGTATCAGTTTGCAAGTCTGGGTATCAGGCCTGCGGGCATCAGTGTTTGGAGAATTAGTTTTACCTGAGGGTATCAGTTTACAGCCAGAATTTTGGGCAGAGCATAGTCATTCAGCTATGCTTATATCTATTCCAGTGAAATTGGGCTGAGATGCTGCATGTTTTCTCTTTTGCTAGGGGTAGTCGTGGAACTATAGCTTCAGAAGGCTCCAATATCCCCCGGGTACATTGGATTTGTGCTGATAGACTTTGTCAGGTCATAGATTCAGTTCAAGAGCAGCTAGTGTTTTCCTTCGCTGAGGCAAGGCAGAGAAAGGCCAGTCAAGGCTCACCGGTTCATCAGATCCATTAGTCACCAATCACATCACCTCTGTTCAGTTTAGCAGACTCATGATGACGCAGAGTTCAGAAGAGATTGTGGTCATGACAGCGGCATTAAACCAGGAAATCACTATGCGGGGTGAGACCGATGCTGAAATGCAACGCCCATCTGGGGCACCTACCGCATATCCAGTCTTGGAATCCCAATCATTTCAAACTCGTGAGCCCACTACTTTCGAGCTGATGGAAATGATCGGCGATCTTCAGAGATCTGTCGCTGATCTAGCCTTTGGAATGTCGGCTCCGCCATCGACCATATCACATGTCAGAAATTTCACGCCGGAAGAGCCCCCACTATTGGGGAGAATTGTAATTGAACTCAGCCAACCTGAAGTCATCCCAAGTTCGGGCAATGACGTGTCAGCAACAACCAGGCTTCGCACTGATGGAGCAATCCAAACCTTCGACCAAGTTGAGGCGAGTGGTAAGAACAAGGTAGGGGCAGACATTGATCCCTACGAACACCTTCTGCAAGCTGGTAAGGCTTTGAAAGCCGGGGGACTAAACAACAGCAAGTGCTCGCAGTTGCTGCAAAAACTGTGGATGACACTTTCGTCACTCAGCATGAAAGCAGTTCGAATCAAGGGGAAAATCTGGAAAATGGCCGTCGTACCAGAAACGATCCTTTTAACTCTAAATCCGCACTCGGGAAGGATCAACAAGCCAAGCCTGCACCTGCCAACCCCTTTGCTAAAGCATCCAATCCAAACCCCAAAATTTCGAACTATCTACCTCGAGGTCGCAGGGTCTTCCATGCCCTCTATATGCCTTTGTCCCAGGCTCTTCAAATCCTCATTGAAAAAGGCCATCTCAAACCTCTTGAACCTCGACCTCTCCCGAATCCCCTTCCAGCTAAACATGATGGTACCCAGTACTGTGCATACCATCAACAAATCGGTCATAACACCGACAATTGCTTTCGTCTTCGCCATGAAGTACAGGATTTGATCGACGACGAGGTTATCATCCCACCAAGCTCAGCAAAGTCTATCGTCACTGGATCAGTGAACTTGGGGGATAATACGAGTATGTGATCAGGGGATGAACCACCTGCGGGCGGCGTTCGGTTTACTCCAGATGTAGCGTATGGCACGCACTGTTTTGAGCATTTGCGAATGCTGTTTGTTTTGCATTATGGCTTAGGTATTGAGTCAGTTTTGTTATGTTATTTAGAGTTTGTCTCGTTGTTTTGAGTCAGTCTTTTCTTACTAAGTCAGTTGGGTCTGTCTTGTTATATCGAGTCAGTCCTGTTGCATAGGAGTCGAGTGATTCCAGGTGTGTTACCTCGGACATCACTATTTTGTTTTGTGTTTGTCTTTTACACCCACTCTTTTGAGTCTGTTTCTGCCGTAGAACCAGTTACACCAGAAGATCTGAATGAAACAACAGTGGTTTTCATGCTTTTGTGTTTGTTTCTGCCTTGAGCTAGTTGTGCCAAAAGATTTGATGAAACGACAGTGCTTTTCACTTACTTTTCTGTGCCTTTTAAATCATTGCATTGACCTAAGTTTTTCAAAACTTTTTGAACATTGTGATGAAAACAAAGAGGAAGGAATTCCTCAGGATTTGCAAAAAATTTGACCAACTAAGAGAAAGAGAGACGTGCTAAGCCTTTAATGAATGAGATCATGTTTGTTAATGTGAGTACTGAGAAAGATCCTGGCTTGATCCAGATTGGTTCTACATTGTCTTCCGCGTGAGCGACTAGTCGCTTTCTTAAAAGATTTCAAAAAATGTTTTGCGTCATCCTGCGAAGACCTGTGTGGAATCGCTTTTGAGATTGTGTAGCCTAGGATCGCTCTCAACCTCGAGACCCGAACCCCTTTGCTCTTAAACCTTGAACCTTAATTCAGAATGCTCAACGGTCAACCACAATGTGAGGCTTGTATGGCCAGACCAGAAGCAACTCTTGAACTAGGGGCAAGAAAAGCAGATATGATCAAAAGGAAGCTTGCGAAGCTAGATCAGAAGCAGCCCTTGAACTAGGAGCACAAAAAATGTCAGATGTGCTCGAAAAGTCAAAAATTGGGACATTTCTCAAGTTAATGAAGATCGGCGAGAATGCCAAATCCCAGAAAGGAGGAAAGAAAAAAGTTTTGTTGAAGGACAATCGAGTTCCTATCTACAACACTAGGGGCAACTTCAGCCCCCATTGGATGGACTCCTACATCATCAGCGAACAACAGCCATTCTCCTGGATTCAGATGGCTTCGAGATCTCAAAACCATTTGACATGGACTTGCTACACTTTTACCCTTGAGAGGCTCGCTGGGCCGAAAACCCAGAAGGGCGACCCAGGCAAAAGTTAGAGCAAGAAAAAGAAAAAAAAAAGAAGAAAAGAAATAAAAAAAAAGAAAAAAAATGATGAATAAGTGAAAAGAAAAGCAAAAACATAGCTCGCAAGGTTGAAAACCCAGAAGGGCGGCCTAGACAAAAGTTAGAGCCCAAAAGGAGAGGTTAAATACCCGAGTGTACCTTAACCCGGAACTACGTAAGGCTTGATTCCCATGTTTGAGATACGTAAGCAACTTCATTCTGAAGTCCAGCCATAAACACTTCCAAATCGACTGTGTCCATGTAATGGTTCCGATCATCTTTGTCTTCTGTATCCGGGAGTTCGGTCGTGATCGTCACTTTGAGGACTGATTACAGTGCGCTGTGGTGCCATTCAAACAAGGGGCAGCTTTTCGTTGCCGTGTAGTGCTATTTAAACAAGGGGCAATTTTCCTTTGTTTTGGATCTGAGGTTGTGTATCTCAAGAGCAAATTCCGTGTTGGTCAAGCAGTGGTCATTTGCAAAAACAGTTTTTGAGAATTTTTACTGAGGTTGACTAATTTTCTCGAAAATTATTTCATTTTTTTTTCCAAAACTGGACCATTTCTTGGACCCAAAAAAGGAAAATTTTCAGTGCTCATAGCCTGACTTGCATGATTTCAAATCAGAAAATCGAACAAGTATGTTAATCTAACTCTCATATTGGTCAAAATTGTTTTAGTAGAAAGCAAAAAAAAAAAAAAATGGTCAAAATGATGAACTAGGGGCACAGTTGAGTTAGGTGTTCTATCTTTCTCCCATTATCAACATACTTGCCAGAAAGGGCACTCTACTTGCCAGGAAGGACACAACTGAAGCTAACAACAAAGGGCTGAAAGCTCTCATATCCTCCGAGCAGCGAAGTATCAAGCTAAGTGCGAAACACGAATTGGAATGGATCAATATATTCAGCTACCTCATCCGGGGCATCGACTAGACTTCGCCGGAGGAAATAGCGGTGAGCTGAATATGTTGGGCGCAAGCCACAACTTCCTGTTTATCCATCAACCACCCAGGGGAGGGATAAAAAAATAAGAGATAATAAAGAATAGAGAGATATGCGTTGAGAGAAAAAGTGAGAAAATGGCTTTTTCAGAAAAACAAAGCCTGAGGGCTAAGTGATGTGAGAATCACAAATGAGAAAGGGTGGGAAACAATACCCGAGGAAACTGGGCTCCCCGTCAACCGAGAGGTTTCTCACCTTTGGAACACGTCTGAGTGTCGTGTCTGTTGTTTTGTTTGTCTCGATTCTTGTTTTAAGTCGTTTCGAGTGTTTCTTGATGTGTTTAGGTTGTTTACCTTCTGTTGTTGAGTCGTTTTGGCTGTGGTCAGTCGTAGGTTCAATACCCAGTTAAGAACTCTTTTTCAAAATAAAATCGTTTTGTGCTCAGAGTGCTGTGTCGTTCTCCGCATTTGTGCAAAACAGGATTTGTTCTTTCATAAAACTGCAGGGTTCAACCCAGGCCATGTGAGAACAGTAAAACCAGGACCTATCTGAAGCTATAAAGGTTCCAGGCTGTAAAGCAAAAGAAAAGAGAGAAAATTTGGAGTATCTGAGTTTGTTTCAACCTCTACAAGTTCCGTTACTGCATCCCGTATATTCAGAATGAGCCGTGTGTTCAGATTGAGCTGTGTGTTCAGAGTGAGCAGTGTGTTGTATGAGCTGTGTGCCAAATAAACCAAGTACTGTGTTTTGAGCTGTGTGTTCAGAATGAGCAGTGTTCAGATTGAGCTGTGTGTTCAGAGTGAGCAGTGTGTTGAATGAGCTGTGTGCCAAGTAAACCGAGTACTGTGTTTTGAGCCGTGTGTTCAGAATGAGTAGTGTTCAGATTGAACTGTGTGTTCAGAGTGAGTAGTGTGCTGTATTAGTTGTGTGCCGAATAGCTAGAGTACTGTGTTAAGAACTGTGTGTTCAGAATGAGCAGTGCGCCGTACGAGCTGTGTGTTCAAAGTGAACCAAATGCTATGTTGACCATTTCCATGCCAGAATGGCGATTAGAAGGGCTCTCCTTGAGTACGAATCCCTGCCAGAGGCATCTTGGTTGTGTTTGCAATGAGTTCCTGGGAGATCAATTGCAATGGTGGAAACTAGAGTTCGAATGGCTGTTGCCTAGAACACAAAGGTTTGGAATTTCCGAGACTAAAGTCTGGTTTTAAATACCCAGGGGTGCATCCCCGGCTTGAAATCTGTATGGAAGCCCCATAGGTTGAGGTAGCGGGTATGTGCCTCGATTTTGGATACTGAACCAACCTAGTTTGTCACCCTGTTGAAGAATAGGGAAAGTTGTGAATATGATCAGGAAGAAAAGCGGCATCTGTGGTTTCCCCAGCAGATGTTGCTCCTTGTCATCATTTCGGGACCTTTGTATTGTGAGTTGAAGGTAAGAGTTCGAAGAATACAAAGGGGAGATCTTCGTCAGAGTAGGGCGGTTCACCTCCATTCACCTCTTGAGGTGGTTTCTGAAGCGCCGCTTTGTTTGTTTATTACATTCCTTTAGCATCATGCATTGTATTGGATTGTACCTATCGAGTTCCTTTCTCATTCATGCGCAGTATTGTATGTGCTGTTCATTCAGAGAAGTTTCGGTTCAGTTTGACTGATACCTTTCTCCTCTTGCGTTTGGCACGCGTTTGGTTACCCTTTTTCCTTTCGCGTTTGGCACGCGTTTGGTCTCCCTCTCCTTTCGCATTTGGCACGCGTTTGGTCACCTTTCCTCTCGCGTTTGGCTCGCGTTTGGTTTCCCTTTTTCCTCTCGCGTTTGGCACGCGTTTGGTTCCCCTTTCTCCTCTCGCGTTTGGCACGCGTTTGGTTTCCCTTTCTCCTCTCGCATTTGTCACGCGTTTGGTTACCTTTCCTCTCACGTTTGGCACGCGTTTGGTTTCCCTTTTTCCTCTCGCATTTGGCACGCGTTTGGTCACCTTTCCTCTCGCGTTTGGCACGCGTTTGGTTACCCTTTCCTTTCGCGTTTGGCACGCGTTTGGTTTCCCTTTCCTCTCGCGTTTGGCACGCATTTGGTTTCCCTCTCCTTTCGTGTTTGGCACGCGTTTGGTCTTCATTTCCTCTCGCGTTTGGCATGCGTTTGGTTCCCCTTTCTCCTCTCGCGTTTGGCACGCGTTTGGTTACCTTTCCTCTCGCGTTTGACACGCATTTAGTTCCCCTCTCTCCTCTCGCGTTTGGCACGCGTTTGGTTACCTTTCCTCTCGCGTTTGGCACGCGTTTGGTTTCCCTTTTTACTCTCGCATTTGGCACGCGTTTGGTCACCTTTCCTCTCGTGTTTGGCATGCGTTTGGTTACCCTTTCCTTTCACGTTTGGCAAGCGTTTGGTTTCCCTTTCTCCTTTTGCGTTTGGCAAGCGTTTGGTTTCCCTTTCCTCTCGCGTTTGGCAAGCATTTGGTTTCCCTCTCCTTTCACGTTTGGCACGCGTTTGGTCTTCCTCTCCTTTCGCGTTTGGTACGCGTTTGGTTACCCTTTTTCCTTTCGCGTTTGGCACGTGTTTGGTTCCCTTTCCTTTCGCGTTTGGCACGCGTTTGGTTACCCTTTCCTCTCGCGTTTGGCGCGCGTTTGGATACATTTCCTCTCTCGCGTGTGATACGCTGAAAGGTTTTCCCTTTCCTCTCTCGTGTGTGATACGCTGAGAGGTTTCTCCTTCTTTTCGAAACACGGGGATACGTCCCTATGTTTCTCTTTCTTTTTGAAACGCGGGGATACGTCCCTATGTTTCTCTTTCTTTTTGAAACGCGGGGATACGTCTCTATGTTTCTCCTTCCATTCCGAAACACCGGGATATGTCTCTATGTTTCTCCCAGTGTCCCTTTCCTCACACGATTTCAGCGTGTTTGGAATTTATCTCAGGTTGCGTTGTGTATGCGCCTGGGCAGGTTATTTTCGGACCTCCTCTCACGATTTCAGCGTGGTTTGAGTGTCCCTTTCCTCACACGATTTCAGCGTGGTTTGAGTGTCCATTTCCTCACACGATTTCAGCGTGTTTGGAATTTATCTCAGGTTGCGTTGTGCACGTACCTAGGCGGTTGTTTTTGGACCTCCTCTCACGATTTCAACGTGGTTTGAGTGTCCCTTTTTCCTCACACGATTTCTGCATGTTTGGAATTTATCTCAGGTTGCATTGTGCACGCTTCTGATTGTTTGTTTTAGCACCTCCTCTCATGATTCCAGCATAATTGGAGTATGTCACCGTTTGCATCTACTGTCCATCTGTTTCATTCGCACTGTCTTGTGCACTCGCGCTGTTTAGCGCATTCGCACTGTCTTGTGCACTCGCGCTGTTTAGCACATTCGCACTGTTTAGCGCATTCGCGCTGTCTTGTGCACTCGCGCTGTTTAGCGCATCGCACTGTCTTGTGCATTCGCACTAGTTTGTGCACTTCACTTGCATTGTGCATTCATTTTATCGCGCTATCTTGCGCACCTTACCTGCACTTGTTAGTGCATTGCATTATTTTGCACATCCCTTTTCGCATTGTTATGTGTCACACTTAGGTTGCATTGTCATGCACCCCTGCACTTGCGTTGTCACGCACTTTTCACTTGCATTGCTATGCATGTTTCTAACGATATTGTACCTGTTGAGTTTCTTTCTTTTATAGGCACAATATTGTATGTACAGTTCATTTGAAACTGGCGTGACCAGACGAACCAGACGGTGTTGTATTCTCCGCGTGAGACGTAGCGAGAATTGTATAATTCTCTTACATCCTTTCTGCATGTAATGTAGTTTGATTTGTATTCACTTGCTTAAATTGTTGCATTTATTGTGCATAATTGTTTTGTTACAGCTTTCTTTGCATGATCATAAGTTATGTTCGGCTTTGTGTATGTCATTTGCATCTTGCCCTTGCCTGCGGGCACATCTCTTTGTTATCTTGCCTGTTTGTCTAAGTCTTCGGCCTTGTCAAAAAATGGGTCGTTTCTGGGCTTTGACATTCACTCCTGTCACTTATGACTTCCGAGTTCTGTCAAAGAGGGGCAACTGTAGACACCCCATTTTTGACCAACCTTAAGACTTAGACGTCATCGATTGAGCACTCAAGACACCCCATTTTTTATGGCCGGTCGGCCACTGCTTCCTGTAATTTCTCTTTTTGCTGCAACAGAGCACAAACAGAGGCATGACAGTGTATTTGCAAGGAAATGTGTGTGCAACTACACTCCTTATCATGTCTCAAGCTCAAAGGAATGTAGTGCTCGACTCTCAAGCCACCAATCACGCATCTCAATGCATGATGGCCAAAGAGTCAAGCTTGCACTAATTCAATAAATGCAATGCAAACAAGACAAGCGAAACACTAAGACCACGGCCTTATCATGAGTGATCAAAGGCAATGGAGACAAAAGGGATTGGCCCATTTTCATCACTTTAAGTATGAAGTGGACAAATTCACTTTGTGTTCAACATAACGTCCGGTTGAACACGATGCAATGCAAACATGCAACATGCTTATCTTGGCACATTTTACTTGATTGATTTTGTTTACACATTTTACATTACCAATCCATTCATTAGTCGGTTTGTCCAATGTGAGAGTCCCCTAATGAGAGAGAGGTCTATCAAAGAGAATGGTTTAAGGCATGTGAGAGACTAATGCCTTTGACTAGGAGGAACCCTCAAAAGAGGGTTAAAGCCATTTAAGCATAGGCCTCAATCCCAAGCATTAAACATAACCTCAAGACTAACCAATCCCCAAAACAAATCAAAAGTGAAGAAATGGGGGAGATGGCAAATTTTTCAGTGCTAAAGTGGCAGGAAAAATAAGACCCTATCATGCAAACACTTCATGTACAACATGCTAGAAGGCTTAAACATTGATACTAGTGAAGGACACAACACTAGAACCATGCAACACAATGCTCAATGGACTAAACCAGCCCTAAACAGACCTCATGCATGCCAAAATAGTGGCAAAAATGGATTGAAATGATAGCATGATAAGCAAGAAAAAGCATGCTCAAATGATGGCTCGCAAGCAAGGCACAAAGCTCAACTCTCAAACATAAAGAAAGAGTGGAATATGTGTGAGTGTGACAATGTAATATGCTCTGAAATTACATGCCAAATGATGCCAAGGCATGCAAACATCACAAATATAGCATGCTAGTGCTCTCAAAACTCAAGACTAGTGAAGCCCTCTATGCCATAGCTATGCAAAACATGAGTCACATGACCAAGGCAGCCCAAAATAGTCCTAAAACAGCCCAAATGGAGTTCTAAAACATGCTTGAAATAAGCAAAGAATGGCTAGATTTAGAGGCCAAAACAATAGCACATGTTAGGCAATTCAGCACAATTGCACTACAAGTATACAAAGCATGCAAGACGTGGCCAAACCATCCAAAATCAGAGTTATGGCATGTCTAAGAAGTCACAAAAATAAGCCTAAACAAAGCCATAAAGAAGTAAAAATACATGCTCATTTGGTTGGCCATCAACACTAGCAAGCAAGACAAGAGGAGAGGGGACCATCCTCTACTATTTGGGACCTCAAAACATGGTTTTTGTCACTGAAAAACCTCTGAGTTTTAGTGATAAAAAGGCCCAAAAAGTTGGATTTGAAGGTGGTGAGAAGATGGCTCAAAAGCTATACAAGCTAAGGAACAAAAGAGAGAGACAACCCCTAGCCAAACAAGGCTCAAACTACCATTTTGAGGACTGAAAAATAGAGTTTTTATTCAGTTCAAAAACACCCCAAAAACAGCCCCAAAGTAGTTGAAGAAGATGGCAAAACAAGCTATGCAAAACAAGTTTAAAGGGGAGAGTTTATACCTCTTGAAGCCAAGCACCAAAACATGCAAGAATCTGAGCTCAAATCACCTTTTGGAGCTCAAACAAAGTCCCAAGTAAGCTTCAAGCAACCTCCTCCCAAAGATAGGCAACTTTGATCAAGGATGCATAGGCAAACTAGGCATGTTTCTCTACTTCTATGCATAAGAGAGCAAGAAAGAGAGCAAACTAGAGAGAGAGGCAGAGATTTAGCTCTGAAAATTGTAGAGAGAGAGAGAGATATTTTAGTGTGAGAAGCTCTTAAACTTGCCAAAATGTTCTAAGTTCTTGAATATGAGATATAAGGCTCTCATATATAGCAAAATATCAAGCTTGGTCGAAATATCTGATTTGGGACAGGTGGCACAAGTTGGAAATAGCTAGAGGAGAAATATCTGCCAATTCTGGGCTTTCTGGACATTTTCGGCCGACCGGCCAACATTTGTGGCCGATAAGGTTCACTTTTGGTCGACCTATGGCCGATGAGCTCCAATTGTGGCCGATGCACTCCCATAGAGGCCGATGGAAAAAATCAGTCCTGGTCCCTGACTTGAAGCAAGCCTAACTCCTTCATCTAGACTCTTTTTCAGGTCATTATTGAGCCTAAATTGTAGCCCCTGAAGTCTTGTTTCCAATTATGGAAGATTCACATCAAAATTCCATGTGTGTTAAGAGATATCCCTCTTTTAGTGAAGGCTGCTCAGTTTCGGTCCAACCGGAATGATGCCCAACTTCAACCAATCATATCTCCCCCATCCGGACTCGGCTTTAGGAGATTCTTAAGGGTAAAATGAAGCCCCGGAAGTCTTCTTTCCAATGGTAGTGGCCTCATGGCTTAAATCCAAGTATACAAAAGGATAGGCCCAACTTAGCGAGGACTGTCCGTCTCTCTCTTAACGATTCATGCCCATTTTCTTCCCCAACTTGGTTTCTTCCCTCTCCTCTCTCATTTTATTCAACTCCAAATCCATAAACAAGGTGTTTTGAAATATTTTTCAAAGATTTCATCTCTCTTTCATTCATTTCCACTTTGTCCTCGCTCGGTTTTCTGAAAAGCGCGACATTTAACGAAATGCGAGCCTCGAAACATCGTAGGAACTTTATTTCAAAAATATTTTGAAAGAGAGGGTTTTAAGGTCTAAAAAACATTCAAAATAGCTTTGGTCCAAAATGAGGTGTAAGGTTGGGATTTGACTCTCCTCTTGCCGCAGAAATTGAACCTTTGCATAGCATAGCCTTCATCACTAAGTAAACAATCAGTAGCGCCCAAGTCTTAAGGGCGGTCAAAAATGGGGTGTCTACAAGGACAAACTTCTATTTAGAAGGGAAGAATGTGACACCCCAAAATATATTTACTTAATCTTAGAAAAAAAAAAAATTGGAACTATAACATTTTTTTGAGGCCATAGTAGAATATGAGGAACTTGCGCAAATTGTTGCTTCAGAAACCAGGTGAGATGCGTGGAGTGCCATGTGATGAAACCACATGGTGACACAGTGGTGCATAGTGAGGGTTTTATCACTTATAAATAGGTGAGTTGCATGGCAAGGAAATCACAATAAATAAATAAATAAATAACAAACGAGGGGTATATGAGAGAGTGAGCCGGTATCAGAAGTGAAAGTTAGGAATTAATATTGAGCTGAGTTTTATTATATTTTGAACATTATAAATTGTTTTATGTAAAATCTGTTTTGTAAATTATACTAGTTTTTAAGTATGTAATTTGTTAAATGAACCTTATTTGTTTAAACGGGAAACCCATGGATATAATTATTTTCTAAATGTGTTTTTGAACAATTATTTTTACATAATCATTGACCCTGTGATAGTCCCATGCCTTGGGGGGATTTTAATATCCATTGGCCCTCTGATGGTCCCATGCCTTGGGGAGACTTTAATATTCATTGGCCCTTTGAATTGTCACTTTATGTGGCCTTCTGTTTTATTCTGTTGTTACTGTCTGTGACTCTCTGTTTATCATGGATCCACTGACCTTTTGTTCTGTTCTGTTGTCACTTTTGTGACCTTCTGAAGGTCCCATGCCTAGGGACTCAAATATCTGGCTCTCTGAAGGTCCTATGTCTGGAGGACTTGAATATCCATTGACCGTTTGTTCTGTTCTGTTCTGTACCGTAATTATGATTATTTTGCTTATATGATTTATGTATTATATGTTTGTTATTTAAACTAATTTCTGCAAATGATTTTCTATTTTGCCCAATAATTATCCATAGTGATTTTTATATCCTTATACTCTCAGTATAATATTTCTCACTTTGCCACGTGCTTATAGGTGTAACCACTTTTAGGTGATGAAGTTTGGGAGTAACTTGTTCCCTTGTCCTTATGTTGGTGTAGCTGGACCAGGGTTTGGGTAGACACAGGCACTGGCACTTTGTAACCATAATTTTAGCTCTGACAATGTATGAGGCCCTTGAAAATTTTAATTTCTTAAAAGTCCCTTACTTTTAAATTATTTCCTTGAAGTCCTTCAGTTTCTTAATTGCAACCCTATGATCAAAATACATGCGCCAACAAAAAAAAACCGCAAACCCTAATCGATTTCGGAAACTTAGAAATAATTTCTAATACTCTAATTGACTCCCTAAATATGAAATTACCACTTGGAAACCCTAGGTTTTTCCGGTCTTTATCACGTTCGTTGGTTGATCGCGTTTTTGTTCGAAACAAGAAATTCTCACCGAATTAAATTCTCTAACCCTAACTTAGTTAAATCTTACTCTAAAATAAATGCTCCAATTCCTAAATTAAGGCCTTAGCCCTCATATTTTACTTAAATCACAAATTGACCCCAAGTTAGTACTATTGTATATATATATTTGTACCTCTTAGTCATCAAATCTTTTTGTACACAATATCTATGGAATTTGTACACAAAATAAATAGGAAAATCTCCCCAAATCTTGAGCACATGGCTAGGCATCATACCTCCTAGGCTATAATCATTGAACTTTAGTACAAACAAATCCTCTGAAATCTTGGAGTAATAATGACCTTGGTACATATAAAGATTTGCTATATATATGAGTGTACTTCTAACTAGAAGGTATTTAAATTAGCCCTAAACCTAACTAGATCATAATTAAATACATAAATAAGGTTCCAATACATGAGTTTAATTCCAAGCCCTCACTTCTTTTATTAATTTCAAGATTTGCCCCAAACTAGTACATGTACTTTTTATTCTATAGTACCACCAAATCAATTTGTGGATCTATATATACATTGGGAATATATCCATAGTACTCACATATTGAATAAAATCTACCCCATTTCCCTTCCCCATGGCCGGCCAACCTAGGAGAGTGTGAGGGGTCAATTTTCAAGGCTTGTAATCATGGCAATCTAGAAGCAAAAGTACCAAGTACCCCTAAATCTAGAGATTGTGTCCCCAACCTAGTTCCATTCCAACTAGAGACTAACTAAATCTTGTTTAATCACATAATTAAGTCTCCTAATCACTCTCTATTCCATTAGACTCCAAGTAAATCCAAACTTTTCAATCCAATTCCAACTAATGGGCCTTTGTGTCTTTTCACACCAAATTTGCCTATATATACAACCACCCACTTAGCATAGCATACACAAACAACACACAAACACACCTACATTCGGCCTAGAGGAGAGAAAGGAGAGCAAGAGAAAAGTCTTGAGAGGGAGAGGAAGGAAGAGAAGAGCAATCTTGTTTAACTTGAAAATAGTTTCCTACGATGTCCCGACGCTCGCATTTTGTTAAATGTCGCGTTTTTTGGTAAACCGAGCAAGGACAAAGTTGAAATGAATGAAAGAGAGTTGAAATCTTTGAAAAATCTTTCAAAACACCTTGCTTAAGGGTTTGAAGTTGAAGAAAAGAGGAGAAGAGGGAAGAAACCAAGTTGGAGAAGAAGATGGGCATGAATCACTAAGAAAGGGACGAGCAGTCCTCGCTAAATCAGGCCTATCTGTCTATACACTTGGAGTTAAGGTATAAGGCCACCACCGTTGAAAAGGAGACTTCCGGGGCTTCATTTTTCACTCAAGAATCTCCTAAAGCCGAGTCTAGATGGGGGAGATATGATTGGTTAAAGTTGGGCATCATTCCGGTTGAACCGAAACTGAGCAGTCTTCAATAAAAGAGGAATAACTTTTTGTACAATTAGAATTTTTATGCAAGACTGCCACCATTGGAAAGCTTACTTCCGGGGCTTCAGTTTAGACACAAGAATGACCTGAAAAGGAGTTCATATGAAGGAGTTATGCCTATTTGAAGTTGGACCTACAAAGCAGAATTTGCTACCGGCCACAAATATGTGCTACCGGCCACAAAAGTAACAGATCGGCCAAAAAAGTAGTAGGCCGGCCATCACAAGTAGCAGGCTGGCACTAAAGATGGCCGGCCGGCCAAGAATGACCCAAACTCAGCTTTTTTGAAGATATTTCATCTCCAGCTGTCCCCAGCTCAGATATTTCCGACCTTGAGTGTTGCTTTTGCTATATATGATGATATATCTCCCATTTTCCAAAGGAGAACTTCCTAAGCAAGTTTTGGAGCTTCTCACTCTAAAAGGTCCTCTCTCTCTAGAAATTTCAGACCTAAAAACCTCTGCCTCTCTCTCTAGAGCCTCTCTCCATTGCCCTTTTGTGCATAGAAGTCCATAGAGGTAGAGAAATACTTCTTGTTTGCATACACATCCTTCATCAAAGTTAACCCCCATTGGGCTGAGGTTCTTGGAGGATCATTTTGAGCTTCAAAAGCAGGTCTTAGCTCAGATTTTGGGCTGGTTTTGCAGCTGTGCATCAAGGGTAACATATGTTTTTAAACTACTTTGAGGCTGTTTTTGGGGTGGTGTTGAACTACAAAAACCCTTGTTTTTCCTCTGTTTTTCAGTCCTAAAAGTCTTGGTTTGTGCCTTGGTTGGCTAGGGGGTTGTCCTCCCTTTTGCTCTTTGGCTTGTAAAGCCTTTTGAGCCAACTTCCTAAGCTTTTGAAACCAACTTTTCGTGGCCTTTTAACCACTGAAATCCAGAGGATTTTCAGTGGTAAAAACCCTATTTTGAAGGCCCAAATGGGTGGGGGTTGTCCCTCCTCCTCTTGTCTTGTTTACTTGTGTTGATGGCCCTCCAAAAGAGCATGTGTTTCTACTTCTTGGAGGCTTTGTTTAGCCTCATTTTTGTGACTTTCCAGACTTTCCATAAATCTGTTTTGGGCTGTCTTGCTCATCTCTTGCATGCTTATTGCACTTGTAGTGTAAATCCCCTTTGCTAGCCTTGTTAGCCTACCAAAGTAGCATGTTGTTAAGCATGTATGGGCTCCATTTCAGCATGTTTTTGGTCATTATTTAGCATGTCATAACTCTATCTAAAGTTGGTTTGATAGGCCCTTGAATGTATCATGCACTTGTAGTGCATTTCCATGAAATTGCCTTAACATGCTTTGTGCTTTGAGCCTTGTTTTTAGCATGATTTTGGCTTGACCCAAAGAAGATTTTAACCTTGTTTTTACCATGCTTAAGGTCTGTTTGGTGTTGTTTTGGTCATGCTTGCATTGTTTTGTATAGCCATGGTTCAACCTAGCTTGTTGGCTTTGAATGTCCAAGTCATTAGTATGCATTGCTAAGACTATTCCTATGATTTGGCATCATTCCATATGATATATCAGTGCATATTTCATGGTCATACACTTGTATTTGTCACTCTTTCATTGCTTTGAAGAGTTGTTGTTTTGTGCTTCAAGAATGGACCATTGTGCATGCCTTTATGCTTAGGCCTTTAGGATGCCATCTCAGTAGGTTTTTGGGCTTATTTTGACATGCCATAGCTCTGATTTTCATTGCTTAAGCCATGCCATGTTTGGTTGTAATAGGTGTAGTGTAACACCCCTTTGTTGGCCTTGCATGCCTCATGTTTTGTGTTCACCTTTCTAGCATGTTTTGGCCTCATTCCATGCATGTTCTAGCCTTGTTTTGGTCTACCTTGGGACTGTTTTGGTTCACCTTGGCCCTTTGGGGCTTGGTTGATGTGGCCTTGGTACAAGCTCCTTGGCTAGCTTTGAGTTTTAAGTCCATTAGCATGCTATGCTTATCCTATGTGCATGATTCGGCATCACTCTTGACATGATTTCAGAGCTTACTTCATTGCCACATTATCATGATTGTCCCCCCTTTGCTCATGTTTGGGTGTTGTGTCCTTATGCCTTAATTCCTGGGCCATTGCATGAACATGTTTTTCTCGCATTCCATGTCACCAATTCATTACTTCGGCCACTGATTTTGGCATGCTTGAGAGCTACCCATGTTAGTGTAAGTCCATCTCACCATGTTGTTGCTGCTTGTTTCATTTTTGCATGTTGTTGCATGCTATACATGTTCACATGTTTAGGTTGTATGCCTATTGCCTATTGCATGCTTGTGTTGCTTTTTTAAGTTCATCATGCATGTATTACATTGGTCTAAGTATACTTGCCTTTGCATGTTATTAAATGTTAGCCTATTGACATGTTGTTGCATGCTCATCCATCTAGCATACTTGTTAAGTTACATGCTTGTTTGCGTGTTTGTCTTTGCATATTATTATATGCTAGTTGCCTTGTATAGCATTGTTGCTTGCATGCTCATGTTGCATTAGTTTGCTTGCATGCTTAGGTTGCATAGCATTGTGTGCGCATCCCTTACCTCTTGAATCAATCATGATAGAGGTTGGGGCCCTTATGTGTTTTTGTGCATTTCATTTGATATCAAATTGCACACTTGGTGCCTTTGGCCATCATGCATTGAAATGCGTGATTGGTGGCCCGAGGGTCGAGAACCAAACCCCCTTGAGTTCATAGCATGATAGGGAGGGTGGTCGTTCATACATTGTCTTGTAAATTCCTTGCCATGCACTGTCTGTCCTCTGCTGCAGCAAAAACAGAGTTCTGCAGGAACAGATGGCCGGTCGGCCCTCTTCAGTGCCGGCCGGCTACCAAAGTCCAGCCGATGGCCCCACTTTTGGTCGGTGATCACTTCCTAATGGCCGGTGGTCCTATCTTTTGACCGGTGACATCCCACAATGCTCAGGGAGTAATTCAGAGGCATCTCAAGGATTTTCATAGTTCTTAGAGGTGCAGAACAGTGCAAATAGAGGCAACATGTGGCATGGCAACGGGTTTCCTAGCGAGGCGAATCGAGCATGCATGCATTTGACCCTCTTCCCGAGGCATCTTTACTGCTTTAATAGCTTAATTAATTTGTTAATTAATTAAGGTTTTGTAATATTTAATTAGCTAGAGTAGTTAATTATTTATTTGGTTTGTATTATTCTTTTGGCCCCTCTGAGAGAGGGCGAATTTTGTAATAAGTGTGCGTGTGTGTGATGCATGTCTTCCAACCCCACGTCTTTCTCCCTTTTGCTTACCTGCTTTCAATGGTTAGTCTTAGGGCACGTTTCAATTAGCATACTTATGATAGCATGTTTGCATACATTCATTCGTATTGCACGCACCGGGCTCAGCGCATCATACTAATTGCATAGTATTTCAATTCCAACTTGAATACGTGTATCGAGTTGTCGCATTTCACATGCCATTCTTAGGGTAGCCGAGCCTATCTTAGTTGCATTTTGCATGCGTTGCATTAGCCATTGCTAACATGAACTAGGATCATGCATGATTACTAACTAGTTTCTTGTTTTGGCTCGGAGTACACTGTGAGTGTTTATGCTTTAGCATCTTGCATGTATGTGAATGTTAACATGACAGCATGCTTGCCATGAGGCTATTTGCTTACGTGATATAACTTCCTGAATGCCTGTGGGTGAAGGTTGGGTTGCTTGAATTGGAATAATTCGTCGAAACCCGTGTTTTAGCCTACTTGCGAGTAGCAAACTTCAATCCATTTTCAAAACAAACGGATATGCGATGTTTTGTTCCAACTTAGGCAATCTAGTCTATACTTGTATGCTGTGTGCATCACATAGTAATTCTAGGCTAATAACCGAAATAAGAGCACATAATATTTTCAAAACTCGATATCATGATTAGTAGAGGCCGATCTTTGATCGGGCGAGCGGGGGTGCTCATAGCTGACATTCCCCAATTGTACCCAAGTTCCCGAGCCAAGGAAACTTTGGTGATGACGGACACGTGGCCTTAGGCAACGAGTCAAGGTTTCCTAAATTTTCCCAAAATAAAATATTTAGGTGGCGACTCTGTATCTGGCAAAGCAGTCCATATTTGGTACTTCTTTCTAAAAATCTGTTTTCCAAAACGATTTGCCGAATTTGGACTCTTTGATGATTCATCGGTCTTGCATTGCACTCTGCGAGATTAGATACAGGACCGTGACATTAAGTCCGAACTGTAGTGACCCCAAATGAACAAAACGGGATTTTCCCTCCCGGGACGTTCGGGGACGTCTACAACATGCTCTTAGAAGTTTTAAACATTCATTTCAGATGTGTTTTGATGGTATTCTTGTGTTAAAAATGAAAGGAGTTGAGCTTTGATTTTACTTTTCTTGTATTTCTTTTAATCGGTATAAGACTGCCTTTCTCCATATCAAACTCTCAAAATTTCCAAAGGCACACCTTCACCTTAAATTTCTAAGTTTAATACATATTATTTAGCAAGTTTTCATCACAAGATAAGTGAAAAATTTCCCCTAGTTGACCTCTTTTCTCACCAAATTTCTATTTTCAAGAACTGTGCTAAAAAAATCTGTTTTTCATCGAACTTTCGAAATTTCTAGAAAAATGTAGAAACATCTTCTGGACCTCCATTTTATGTAAAAATCTTCCTTAAGGAGTTATCTTCCAACTAAAATTGGTTTCATTGAAAACGAGTCAGCGATTTGTGAGAAACTCCAATTTTCGTAACGGTCGACGAATCTGGACAGCGCTGGAACATTTCTTAAATAACTAAAAATCTAGAAAAACTAACACATTTCTAAAACATGTTCTGAAAACTAGATTAAATTCTCTACGAACCATAGGAAGGCTGAGTTCGGTAAAAATCTAAAATAGCCCTTTCGATTTTAATCTTTAAATGGTACTGAATCTGGAAATTTAGTTTTGCATGGGTGTTTTATACTCTTGTGTTCATGAATATGCTTATTAGTTTAAGATCATGTCTTGGTATGATATTGCATGTGCTATGGTTATGTTCCTTATCTTCTTCATT
>JAPPVO010000002.1:169179052-169238703 GCA_030407325.1 Camellia japonica | reverse complement strand
GTGTTCACCAAAATCTGGGCTGCGTGTTCAGTAAATTTGGTATTTGGGCTGCGTGTTCAAATTTCAGAAAAATTAGTGGCTGCGTGTTCACCTAAAATCTGGGCTTCGTGTTCAGTAAATTTGGTATTTGGGTGCGCTGTTCAATTTCAGAAAAAATTAGTGGGCTGCGTGTCACCTAAAATCTGGGCTGCGTGTTCAGTAAATTTGGTATTTGGGCTGCGTGTTCAAATTTCAGAAAAATCAGTGGCTGCGTGTTCACCTAAAATCTGGGCTGCGTGTTCAGTAAATTTGGTATTTGGCTGCGTGTTCAAATTTCAGAAAAATCAGTGGGCTGCTGTTCACCTAAAAATCTGGGCTGCGTGTTCAGTAAATTTGGTATTTGGGCCTGCGTGTTCAAATTTCAGAAAATTAGTGGGCTGCGTGTTCACCTAAAATCTGGGCTGCGTGTTCAGTAAATTGGTATTTGGGCTGCGTGTTTCAAATTTCAGAAAAATCAGTGGGCTGCGTGTTCACTCTAAAATCTGGGCTGCGTGTTCAGTAAATTTGGTATTTTGGGCTGCGTGTTCAATATTTCAAAAAAATTAGTGGGCTGCGTGTTCACCTAAATCTGGGCTGCGTGTTCAGTAAATTTGGTATTTGAGCTGCGTGTTCAAATTTCAAAAAATTAGTGGGCTGCGTGGTTTCACCTAAATCTGGGCTGCGTGTTCAGTAATTTGGTATTTGGGCTGCGTGTTCAAATTTCAAATAAATTAGTGGGCTGCGTGTTCCCTCAAATCTGGGCTGCGTGTTCAGTAAATTTGGTATTTGGCTGCTGTTCAAATTTCAGAAAAATTAGTGGGCTGCGTGTTCACCTAAAATCTGGGCTGCGTGTTCAGTAAATTTGGTATTTGGGCTGCGTGTTCAAATTTCAGAAAAATTAGTGGGCTGTGTGTTCACCTAAAATCTGGGCTGCGTGTTCAGTAAATTTGGTATTTGGGCTGCGTGTTCAAATTTCAGAAAAATTAGTGGGCTGTGTGTTCACCTCAAATCTGGGCTGTGTGTTCAGTAAATTTGGTATTTGGGCTGCGCGTTCAAATTTCAGAAAAATCAGTGGGCTGTGTGTTCACTTCAAATCTGGGCTGTGTGTTCAGAAAATCTGAGTTAGGGCTGTGTGTTCTATTCTTAATCAGTGGGCTGTGCGTTCACTTTAAACCTGGGCTGTGTGTTCAGAAAATCGGAGTTTGGGACTGTGTGTTCTACTCTTAGTCAGTATGTGCTGTGTGCTCATTTTCAACTTCGGGCTGTGTGTTCGGGGAATCAATGTTTGAGCCGTGTGTTCAATTTCTACTATGTGTACCTTGCGATGAGCTGTGGTGCATGAAATTCAAGTGTTTAAGTCACACGCTCGTGATGCAAGTAAAGTACTCCGTTGTAAACTAAACTGTGTGTCCAAGCATGGCAAAGCTACAAAATGCATGAAAGTACAGGAATAAAGTAAAATACCTCTGTATCATGAGAGAGATGCTGCTCCGGCTCTCGCAGAAGAAGATCCCCCCCGCGCCCGGTCGTTGAATTCGGTAAATGACGAAAAACGGCTCGCGGAAGCCGATGTGCCGGGGGCGTATCTATCGGGAACGAAAGGGCGGACCCTCGGAGGTAGAGTCATGAAATCAAAATCGTCTCCGGCACCAGGAAGACCTCCGCCGTGAGGAAAATGACCCGCCATCTCAAGAAAATCTGCAAAAGGAGCAAAAAAATGAGCAAAATGAGCCAAATTTGAAAAAGTCAACAAAAGTCAACTCTCGGAAATGAAAAAGTCAACAAAAGTCAACCCCCGGGAAAATTTTCCAAAGATTGAGACAAACTTACCTCAAGTGGTGAAAATGAGAAGAGAAGTCCCGAAATCAAAATTTAGTCGCCTCAAAGTGCTTAAATCCGAAGGATTTCGCGGAAACAACTTGCGTGGAAGGCCGAGGGGCGCGTATAAAATGCAGATTTGAAGGAAGAAATGGTTTGGGGAGCAAGAGAAGGAGTTTTCGCAGTTGTGGGAGTGATTTCGGAGGCAATGGGCAAGCATATATATAGAAATTGCCGAAATGACCAAAATGCCCCTGCTTTTGGGCAGTGGCCGGCCGGCCCCCTTTTCTGGCTGGCCGGCCATTTACTTTTTTGCCCCTGGCCGGTGGCCTCTCCTAGGGCAACCACCTGGCCGTTGGTGGTCCCCACACCCTCCCCTACCTCTCTGCAAATTTTGAGGAAAATCGGAGTTCCCGAGACCTGAAAAAGTTCAAGAAAAGTGCACTTTCTGGCGCCGAATTGCTCCGCCGGACCTCAGCTGCAATTTCTGACATGTCTCTCATCATTATTCATCAAAGTCAGAGTGTATCCTTTTTTGAACATGTTGTAACCTCTCCGGGAGGTAAATCAGAGACCGCGATCAAGTTGTCTTCGCCGAAATGCGCGTTTCCCAGCTTGTTGTTTCGCAACAAACGGGTGCCCTGATTTGTGCTCATTTTGCATTGTTTGGCCTATAACTTGCATTCTCATGAGCGTTTTTGCATTGTCCTGCATGTTTTCTTGATATAACATACTTCTGTGCTTAAGCATGCGTTGTCACGCATTATCTTTTCTTGTATTGCGATGCGTCCACTCGCCGATACTGCGTGTGTCCAACTTTTAGAATCACAGGAATCGCATTGAAGATATGTTGTTAGCATATTGTTCTTGTTGAATTTCTCTATTTTGCAGGCACGATATTGTATGTACGGTTCATTTGAGGCTGGTGCGACCAGACGAATCGCGCAGGTATCGTATCTTCTCCGTGTGAGACGCGACGAGAGTTGAATGATTCTCCGCATTCCTAACTGCATGAAATGTAGTTGTTGCTTTGCATTCTTGCTTAAAACTGTTGCATCTATTTGTCAATACTTGCTTCATTACAGCTTGCTGCACTTGCATGATCACCTGGCTCCGTGCCTATCACTTTGCATTTTGCCCTCTGCCTGCGGGCACGCCTGCGGGCACACATATCTCTTTTCATCTTGTATGATTGTCTAAGTCTTCGGCCTTGTCAAAAATGGGTCGTCTCTGGGCTTTGACATTCACTCTCGTCACTTCTTGACTTCCGAGTTCTGTCAAAGAGGGGCAACTGTAGACACCCCATTTTTGACCGACCTTAAGACTTAGACGTCACCGATTGAGCGCTCGGTGATGTTGCATGTTGTGCTCGTTCAGAAGTCTCAGAGTCGCGGCCGTGCGCCCTGCCTCCGGACTTCCGAACCCTCTTCTGTTCCTTGTCTCGGTTTGCGAACCAGACTCGGTTTTCTCTGTTTTCTTTCCTGAGGGAAGGGAGTGGTCCTGTAGACTATCTCTCGGTGGCCGTGCGCTACTTTTCGTGGCCGTAGGCCATTTTGCCTTTTTCGGAGCCCGGTTCCCGGTTTTCGGAGCCGTCAGGCCGTGTGCCTCGGTTCGGGACCGCCCAACCATCTCCGATTTCTCTGGTTTTTGGCATGCATCTCATTTACTCCCTAACGAGGAACACTGGGGTCTCAGATACCCACTTCGTGGCCAAACACCACTTTCGGTGCTTAACAGCCTATTCTCGGGACCCCGAACCTCGCGGTTTGGCCCCCGAGCATTCATTTCGCATCGGTTTTTGTTCATTTTTGCCAGGTGCCTCTGTTTTATCATAAAGAGGAACACTGGGGTCTCAGATACCCACTTCGTGGCCGAACGCCACTTTCGGTGCCTGTAGCCCATTTTCGGGAACCTGAACTGCGCGGTTTGAGCCCCGAGCATTCATTTTGCATTAGTTTTTGTTCAATTTTGGCAGGTACCTCTGTTTTAGCACCAGGAAGATCACTGGAGGGCGGGAGGCCAGCAATTATCTCAGAAAACCATTTCTGCTCTTCCGGCGCCCGTTTTCCTCACTTCCGGGCTAATGTTGAACACCCTAGGGCTATTTTCTTCGAGCCGAAACTACATATTTGTGATGAGGGGACCTGGGAGGACCCTAAAAAATACTGGTCGGCCAGTAATTGTTATTTTCATTTTTGAGTCTCTCTTTCAAGTGCATTGTTGTGACTCCTGTTTCACAGTTGCCAAATTCTAACCATGGGGCCTTGTTCTACACACCTGGGAGGACACCAAAAAATGGTGGTCGGCCAGTATTTTTTTGTTCCATTTTTGGCCATGGCCAGCCGGCCATGGAGAGTTGCTGGCCGACCAGTGGAGGTGGCCGGCCGGCCATCTTCAAGAAAGGTACCTGGCCGGCCTGCTTTCTCCTTTTGCACCATTTACAGCTGTCCAGCTGTTTTTCAAAATATCCCAGCCCTCCGGGGGATATTTTGGGAGGGAAAGCTTGGGTGCATTTCCCTCCCCTTTTACACCCTTTTTGATCCATTTAAGGGGCTGAGTTTCTCCTTTGTTAGGGTTAGAAAATTTCATCTCAAGAGCTTCTCTCCCTTTGCCTCCATTTTCACCTCCAAAAACCCTAAAAAGCTTCAAGTCCCTAGCTCTTTTCTTCATCAACCCTAAGCCTCACCATCACCACCTCCATTCCGGCAGCAAAGGAAGGTTTTTCAAAGGCTAAGAAGCAACAAATTCAGGCGAAGAAGCAACAAAAGTCTTGTCTTCAAGGGTAAGTCACTATTTCCCCTTTTTGAGCACATTTTTGCATCAATTCTTTACCCTATTTGCTCACTGTTTTGGGCTCCGACCCCTACTGATTTTAGGCTTATTTTGAGCCCCTCTACAACATTGTAGAAGGGCTCAACCTTATTCGGTACCTCTTTGATGCACCTCTTTCAATGTCACTCTTTATGCCAATATTTTGCATGCTTTGTTTGGATTATGAGTGATCCATTTTCGAGCCTGATATAAACTTTTAGTGGGCCTATTTTGAGCCCCTCTTCAACATTGTAGAAGGGCTCGACCATGTTTGGTGATTCTATCTTGCACTTGTTTTGTAATTCTTCCAATTTACCGTAAAATTGCATGATTTATTTGGCCTACTTGTGATCTGATTTTGAGCCTGATATAAACTGATATTGAGCTTATTTTGTGTCCCTCTACAACATTGAAGAAGGGACCAATCTTGTTTGGGGCCTCCATGTTGTACCTCTCTTTATACCTCTCTTTGGCCCCATTTTGCATGCCTCTTTAAGCTTATTTGGCTTCTGATTTCGGCCTTCATCAGGCCTGAAGAGAGCCTTATTTTGGTCCATTTGTCATGTTTTGTTAAGGGTCTTAGGCTATTTGGTGAATACTTTTGGTACTTCATGTTATACCTCTCTTTGGTCCCTTATTTTTGCATGTCTTGTTAGCTCATCATGCTTCTATTTTTGAGCCTTCATCAGGCTTGGAACGTGTCTTAAAATGACCCATTCTTCATGTTTTGTTAAGGGTCTTAGGCTGTTTGGTGCATCCTTTTGATACCTCGTGTTATAGCCTTCTTTTGGCTCATATTTTGCATGCTATGTTGAGCATATCTACACACTGAATTGGGGGATGTCATCTCCTGTAAATGTGCATATTTTTGATCCCTCTTCAATGTTGTAGAACTGTATTTTTCAGTTTGAGCATTGTATATATCATTTGCTTCATTATTCCCCTCTTTTCCCCCATTTTTGCATGCTATTTTTGCCATACTTGTGATTGTTGTTTGGCCATTCTTTGTACTGTAAAAATGCTATTTTAGGGGCTGCCTAGCATCTGTCTTTACATGTCGTGTCCATATTGTGCATGTTTGGCATAGCTGTAGGCCATTTCGGGTGCATAACATTGCATTTCGGGCATCAGGTGTAATTTTGCTATAATTCGGGGACTGTTTTTGCATCATTTTGGCTGCTGAAATTTACATTTTCCGTATGCCATATGCTACATTTCATTTATATCATTGCCTCGGTTTGCGCGCCCGTGTGCACGCATTTCGAGGCACTTCATTTTTATCCGACGGCCTCCCGTGTGAGTGTGGCCGAGGCCCTCTCATGTTGGTATAAGCCCATCATTGCATTTTCATGACATTTTACATTCTGTATGCATCGCCTCGGTTTGCGCGCCCGCGGGCACGCATTTCGAGGCACTTCATTTTCATCCGACGGCCTCCCGTATGAGAGTGGCTGAGGTCCTCTCATGTTGGTATAAGCCCATTTTGCATTCTGTATGCCATTTTCGCATCATTGCATTCTGTATGCCATTTTTCTCGGTTTGCGTGCCCGTGGGCACGCACTTCGAGACATCTCATTTTAGCATCATTATATATCATTTCCATGTCATTTTGCATTCCGAATGCATCGCCTCGGTTTGTGCGCCCGTGGGCACGCATTTCGAGGCACTTCATTTTTATCTAACGGCCTCTTATGTGAGTGTGGCTGAGGTCCACTCGTGTTAGTGTAAGTCCAATTGCATTGTGTATGCCATTTTATGCCTTAGGATCATTTCCTCGGTTTGCGTGCCCGCGTGCACGCATTTTGAGGCATCTTATTTTCATAGCATTGTGCATGCTAGGATTGTATTTTAGTTGCATTCATGCATATCATGCATATTGCATCGTGTTCGGGATAGGAGTTAGTCCGGGCACGGGAAACGAGGCACGTTTCGTACTCCGAGTGACGGAACGGGTCTCAATTCCCAAGTCACCGACACTCCGGATTATCCATGATGGAGTTAGGTTTTGTTGTAGCATTCATCTGCATTGCACCCTATATTGAGTTGTGCAATCCGATTCCTCGGCCATCATGCATCGAGATGCGTGATTGGTGGCACGAGAATCGAGGCATGCATATATCTGTGAAATACATTGCTATGCCCTTTTCCTGCTCTCTGTTGCAGCATATCAAGAATCAGTAACTTTTCGGAGTCTGGCGCGCATTTCGAGAAAAATTGCAAACAGAGGCTAGATTGGGCATCCCAGTGGATTTCTGCGCAAAGGCATCCGGCATACATCATTCATCAGAAGCGAGGCAGCCCCTGGCTTGTATGCCAGTTTACAGCTTTCTTAGTTTAATCTGTTAATTTAATTAGGAATCTGTATTATTCTTTTATTTCGGACTGTATTATTTATTCAGACCCTCTGCGCGAGGGCATAACTGTAATAAGTGTGGGTGAGTGTGATGTATGTCTTCCAACCCCCATTTCTTTCTCCCTTTTATTTACCCGCTTACGATGGTTAGATATAGGGCATATTTCAATTAGCATATAGTATGACAGCATGTTTGCATCATTCATCTATTTTGCACGCACCGGGCTCGGCACATCATACAAACTGCATTTGTATTTCAATTCCAAATTGAATACGTGTTAGTTGTAGCATTCCATATGCCATGTTTAGAATAGCCGAGCCTGCTATAATTGCATTATTGCATGTGTTGCATTAGGCATTTCTGTATAAATTAGGATCATGCATGATTTCTAATAAGGTTTCTGTTTTTGGCTTGGAGTACTCGGTGAGTTTTTATGCTTTAGCATCCTTGCATGCGTGTGAGGGTTGCCATGATAGCATGCTTACCATGAGGCTATATGCTTATATGATATAACTGCCTTGAATGCCTGTGGGTGGAGGTTGGGTTATTTGGATTGGAGCAATTCATCAAATGTTTGTTTTAAGCCCACTAGATAGTGGCAAAATTATCTTTTCTAAGCCCACCCGAGGGTGGCAAATCCACGTCTTAGCCTACCTGCGGGTAGCACCATCAAACCATTTTCAAACAAACAAACATGAAATGTTTTGTTCCAATTCAGGCGACTCAGTCTATACTTATTTGCTGCGAGCATCACATAGTAACCTAGGCTAAAAACCGGAATAAGAACATACAATATTTTCAAAAACAGATATCATGGTTAGTAGAGGCCGGTCTTTGACCGGGCGAGCGGGGGTGCTTACGAAGTGACCTTCCCCAATCGTACCCAAGTTCCCGAGCCGAGGCAACTTTGGTGATGACGGACACGTGGCCTTTGGCACCGAGTCAGGGTTTCCTAAATTTTCCATTCAAAAAACATTTAGGTGGCGACTCTATATCTGGCGAAGCAGTCCATGTTTGGCACTTCTTTCAAAAAATCTGTTTTCAAAACGATTTGCCGGATTTGGACTCTTTGGTTCAAGATTAAGAACCGTGACATTTGAGTCCTTGAACTGTAGTGACCCCAATATGAACAGAACGGGACTTAACCCTCCCGGGGCGTTCGGGGACGTCTACAATCACCCATGCTATCTCTCTATGAGGCTTTTGCCACTATTAACAGTGCTGAGCGTCGCTAGCGATTGGTTCAGCCTAGTGTTCCTTTAGTACCTCCAGTTTTAGCAGATCAGATGGCTCTTGCTGCGAGTTCTGGATCTCAGAGTTCCGCTAGTTCTGTTACTTGTCATCATTGTGGTGCGCCTAAACATGTCAAAGCCCGTTGCTTCAAACTTCATCCTGTGTTGAGGAAACACCCTTCCCGTCCTCGTGGTCCTTCTCCACATAGTTTTGGCTCTGCTCGCATTGCTGTTTTGGTGGAAGTTACTCCTGCTTCTGAGCCTCCTATGTCCCTAATCTATAATAGTTACAGACTCAGATTGGTTAGCTTCAGGCTCAACTTGGGTCCCTTACAATTGGTTAATCATCCTCTACTACCACCCTTGCTACATGTACTTCTACTACTTTCCATGTTTAGTCTGCTAGTCCTTTATGGATTTTGGATTCTGGGGTTAATGATCATATGACTGGTGAGTTTTCTTTTCTTTCTTCTCCTGAACCCACCATTGTTGCCCAATCTGTGTGTCTTGCTGATGGTTCTTGCTTTTCTGTCCAACATAAGGGTGTTGTGTCTTTATCCTGTGATATCACTTTATCTTCTGTGTTGCATGTTCCCAAGCTTGCTTATAATCTCTTATATGTTAGTCGTCTTGCCAAAACCTTTAATTGCCCTGTCATCTTCTTACCTTCTTCGTGTCTTTCACAGGACCTGAGTTCGAAGAGGATTTTTGGCAGGGAATATGAGCACGAGGGGCTATACTACCTTGGGGATCCACCGAGTTGGCCTTCTTCGTCTTTAACCAATTTTTGGGCGTCTGTTTTGCCTACTTCTATATCTTTTGTTTTTTTTCTATCCAAACTTTAGAGTTATGGCATGCCCATATGGGTCATGTTAACTTTCAATATTTATGTCGAGGAAATATCATTTTGCCCCTCAAACTTTTCCTTGTTTTTCAATTTAACCCCTAAACTTCGATTAATATCAATTTTACATCCACACTTTTTAAATTTTGATCAATTTGGCCCCTACCGTCATATTCCATCTACAATTCAACGAAATGTGCTGACGTGGCACCGAAGTTCATTAGAAATTTCATTTTACCCCCCAAACTATACCTTAAAAATCAATTTGCCCCCCAAATTAAATCAATTTGCCACCCAAATTGTACCTTAAAAATCAATTTACCCCCCACGTCAGCACATTCCATCCAATTGTAGACGGAATGTGATGGTAGGTGCCAAATTGATCAAAATTTTGAAAGTTTAGGTGTAAAATTGATATTAATCGAAGTTTGGGGGTCAAATTGAAAAACACGTGAAAGATTGGAGGGCGAGATGATATTTTCTCATTTATGTCAACTTTTCTCTTTATTAAATAAAACTTGCAAGGATTCTAAATTTCATTGGGTTACTTGTGAGTTGTCTAAACATATCCGTACTAGTTATATACCACTTATGGCACGGACCCCTAGTGCTTTTGACCTTATTCATTATGATGTTTGGGATTCCTGTAATGCCCCAAAAAAATTACAATAAATCCCATCCATAAGCAGAAGAATAACATAAATAATATGCTTTCATTCATCAGAGTTCGTATACAAAAGTTAACACATGCGTACAAACTGTTCATCCTAAATCTACAACATGTGTTACAAGTGTTAAAGGGAAATAAAAGTTAAACAGATAATCATATGCCCTAAAGGCTTACAACTTTCCAAGTCATCGCTTTGTTACAACAAAAGAGAGTCCAACTCTATACAAATTAAGCCCTTGGCTTTACAAATAAGTACAAAAGTGAAGCCTGTGCTCCAAACTCCTTTCGAGCTACTGCCTTGGTAGATGCATAACATCAATGCCTGAAAATGGTTTTCTCAAATAGGGTGAGCCAAAGCCCAGTAGGAACAACCTAACACAGTATATGAAATTTAACAAAGATATAAGTACAATGTGCATATACAATGCCTATGCCAAAACACTCATATTCTACATGATCATATGGTACCAAATTTACATTCTTCTTCAATTCATCTCAATTTAAATCATTACATCTCAATTGATGAGCAAATGTTATTGTCTTTCAAACAACCCATCTAAGACTACAACTCAGTAGTTCCCAAATTAACACAATCATCACATAAACACTTCAATTTACCATTTTACGAAAATTTCGTTCGTGGGATCGGCACCCATGTATACACATGGTTTCGGGACTTTTACCCAGGACACATAGGCCAACTTTGTTCAATGAAGTCCATTCCCTATCTCCATTCAAACAATGGAGTACATCCCTTTCTTCTCCCAAACAATGGAGTACATCCCCCTTTCTTCTCCCAAACAATCATACATATACAATGTACTTAAAACTTAGTCATATTCAATGACAATCAACAAGAGATTAGTTTCAATTTACCTAATCCTTATGCAATTTCTACAACAATCATAGCTATCCTCCACCGATAGCCTAATACAGATATTTCTAAACAGATATTAAATCTCAAGACAGATAGTTTATTCAGATTTTCAAAAGGTGCGAGATAATGCATATCCAACTCCACCATTAACACCAACATTCATCCAATGTCATATTGACAACACCAATTTCATTTATTTATACAAAATAAATACTTGAACCATTTTAGGTTAACTTCCTTCTTTCCCAAATACCAACTCAAATGCCAAAATCAACAATTGTGACACAACGTAACCTCATTTTCAAACCCCATGACTATTTACATTACATTCACTAGAAACCCCTCTTTTGATTTTACATTCCAAACCCTAGATTTGTCCAAAATACTCCCAAATCCCACCATTGTTACACAACAACAAATAGCTAAGCTAAAAACCATATGAAAGTGTAGAAAATCCCTACCTCAAAGTTAGGAGACGAGCAAAGCAAGGTGGAAACTTCAGTGACGCCGAAACCTAGTTCCAATCGGATCAAAACAGAGCTCTAGAAATGCTCTAGCTTTTTCTCAAAGGCACTAGGGTCAAGAACCCAATGGATCTAGGTGAAATAGTAGAAAGAAGATGAGTTTTAGAGAGAGAAACTCAAGATCTAGGTTTTTGGAAAGTTTTAGAGAGAGAGGGATGAAAAAGTGAACTAAAAAGTTGTCTTCACAAACTGATATACACGCAGTCTGCTCGAGCGTGAGAAGTGACGCTCGAGCGTCAGACACATTGTTCCGCTCGAGCGTAGAATGCACACTTTCAGAAGTTTTGTAGACGAAAGACATCGCTCGAGCTCAAGATTGGATGCTCGAGCGCCCACTTGCTCGAGCGTAGAATACACTTTTCCAGTATTTGCAGCTCTGCAAAAATACTGAGAGTTTGCAAAGCTCGCTCTAGCGCGGGAAGTGCCGCTCGAGCAGGGGAGCAAAAATCTGGACAACAAAGTTTCAAAATCAAGCAACCAACCTGTTCCAAACAAGATCAATACAATCCAACAACCAAATTTAAGGAAGAATAAGAGGGAAAAGACATGAACAGCCATACGGGGCTACGAAATCCGAGTCCAAAATACAAATGTGACGGGTCTAAACCAGAAATGATATAACCTCCCCCCCTCAAGGAATTTCATCCCCGAAATTATAAATTAAGTTCAAAACCATTATTAACCCATTCAAAATAATGTTAATCTAACAAGCTCAACGTCATGACGCATTCTCTGGTCATCCATTCTCTGGTCATCCATTCTTATTAACTCGATACACAAGTTCCAATATTGAAAGTGCAGTTTACAATTTCCCAAAACATTTACAATGTTTAATCAAAATCCAAGTTTTCAAAATTTACACAACATATACAATGCTTCCAAAGTGATACAACATCCATAATATTCAATATTCTCAAAGAATATACAATACTTATGTTGAATCCATGTTCCCAAAACACCCATAACATATACAATGTCCTCGTATTTTAAAACATATACAATGCTTTTACATTTCATTAACATGATGAAAATCTTAACATATTTTCAAACACCAACAAAAAAGTCAGGATATTTCTCTCAGACTTCCAATTCACGCTCCCAAGTTGCTTCCTCAACCCCGTGATGTTTCCATAATACCTTAACCAAGGGAATTGTCTTGCCTCACAAAACTTGATCCTGGTTATCCCCGACTCTCACCGGTCTCTCTTCATACAATGCATCCTCATCTACCTCTAAGTCGGTCCAATCCAACACGTGCGATGGATTCGGCTCATACTTTCGAAGCATGCTAATATGAAACACATCATGACCCTCAGAAAGATGTAGTGGCAATGCCAAGCGGTAAGCAACCTCTCCGACCCGCTCAAGGATCTCAAAAGACCCAATAAATTGAGGGGACAACTTCCCACTCTTTCCAAATCTCATCAAACCCCGCCTAGGTGATATCTTCAAGAAGACATGATCTCCCACCTCAAAAGACAATGGTCTCGTCCTACGGTTGGTGTAACTTTTCTGGTGACTTTGAGCAGTAACTAATTGTTTACAGATAAATGCCACCTTCTCCGTCGTTTCCTGAACCATCTCCAGCTCCAATAAAGGTGCATCACCTACCTCAGCCCAATACACAGGGGACCTACATGGTCGGCCATACAAGGCCTCAAACGGTGCCATGCCAATACTCGACTGGAAGCTACTATTATAGGCAAACTCCACTAAGGGCACGTGCCTCTCCCACAAACCCTTGAAGTTAAGGACGCAACGTCGAAGCATATCCTCAAGGATCTGAATAGTACACTCGGACTGCCCCGTCAGTCTGAGGATGGTACGCAGTGCTAAAGGTCAATCTAGTGCCCAAGGCACTCTGCAAACTCTGCCACAATCGAACTATGAAAAGCAGATCTCTATCTGAAACAATCATCACAGGGACCCCGTGTAACCTTACTATGTCCCTAATGTAAAGGTCGACAAGATAATCTACCAAATCACTCACACGCATAGGTATAAAATGTGCTGACTTGGTCAATTGGTCAACTACCACCCAAATCACATCACTCCCCTGTTGAGTCCTCGGAACGCCCATAACAAAATCCATCATGACATGCTCCTATTTCCACTCAGCTATAGGCAAGGGTCGTAACAAACCCACTGGCCTCTGATGCTCGACCTTCATTTATTGACAAGTAAGGCACTTTGATATAAACACTGCCATATCTTTTTTCATACCTGTAGACGTGCCCTTGGGGCTTCATGCTTCAGTTCGGACTCAAATGTCAGGGTTCTTAATCTGATCTCATAATGTGCGATGTGAGATTGATAAATCACCAAAGAGTCTAAATCCGGCAAATCGTTTTGGAAAACTGATTTTTGTAAAGAAGTGCCAAACATGGACTGCTTTGCCAGATACAGAGTCGCCACCTAACTATTTTTGTTTTGGGGGAAATTTAGGAAACCCTGATTTGTTGCCTAAGGCCACGTGTTCATCATCACCAAAGTTGCCTCGGCTCGGGAACTTGGGTACGATTGGGGAAGGTCATCTATGAGCACCCCCGCTCGCCCGATCAAAGATCGGCCTGTACTAAGCATGATATCTTGTTTTTTAAAACACATGCGTTCTTATTCCGGTTAATTAGCTAGAATTACTATGTGATGCGCACAACACACAAGTATAGACTAGATCGCCTAATTTGGAACAAAGCATTGCATATTCGTTTGAAAATAGTTTGAAGTTTGCTACTCTCAAGTAGGCTAAAACAGGGATTCGATGAATTGTTCCAATTCAGGTAATCCAACCTTCACCCACAGGCATTCAGGCAGTTTATCACATAAGCAATTAGCCTCATTGCAAGCATGCTGTCATGTTAACACTCACACACGTGCAAGATGCTAAAGCATAAACACTTACAGTGTACTCCGACCCAAGACAAAGAACTAGTTAGTAATCAATGCATGATCCTAATTCATGTTAAGATGGCTAATGCAACACATGCAAGATATAATTAGAATAGGCTCGGCTAATCTAAGATGGCATATAAGATGCGGTAATTCGATACATGTATTCAACTTGGAATTGAAGTACAATGCAGTTAGTATGATGCGCCGAGCCCGGTGCATGCAATACTGATGAATGGATGCAAACATGCAAGCATAAGGATGCTAAATGAAATATGCCCTAAAACTAACCATCGTAAGTGGTTAAGTAAAAGGGAGAAAGAAATGGGGGTTGGAAGACATGCATCACACACACGCACGCTTATTACAAAATTGTGCCTTCTCGACGGAGGGACCGAAAGAATAATACAAATCATCTAATTAACTAACTAACAAGCTAATTAATTATTACACAACCCTTAACTAATTAAACAAATTAATTATGCTATAAAAATAGTAAAGCAGCCTCGGGAAGAGGGACGAATGCGTGCTCGATGGACTTTGCTCGGAAATCCGTTGCCATGCTTCATGTTGCCTCTGTTTGCATTGTTCTGTACCTCTGAAAAATGTGCCAACTTCTGTGACACTGTTGAACCACCTTATGGGCATGCTGAGAGGCCATCGGCCAAAAGACAAGGCCATCGGCTAAGGGAAATTGGTCATCGACCAAAAACAAGGCTCTCGGCCAAACATTTGTAGCTGATCGGCACTGAATATGGTCGGTCGACCATTTCTTCCTGCAGACTGCTCCTGTTGCTGCAGCGGAGGACAAACAGAGCATGGCAATGCATTTACAAGATAATGTTTGCACCACCACCCTCCCTATCATGTCATGAGCTCAAGGGAGTATAGTCCTCGACCCTCGGGCCACCAATCACGCATTTCAATGCATGATGGCCAAAGGAGCCAAGTGTGTAATTTAATGTCAAATGAAATGCACAAAACACATAAGGGGCCCTAACCTCTATCATGCTTGATCAAGAGGCAAGGGAATGCACACACAATGCTATGCAACCTAAGCATGCAAGCAAGATTATGCAATGCAACTAACATGCAACAAGTATGCAACAATACCATGCAATGCAACTAATATGCAATAGGCATACAACCTAAACATGTAAAGATGCATGGCATAGGTATGTGCAACAATACCAACAACAATATGCAAAACAAAGCAAGCATGTAACAACATGCAAGACAAGCATGCAACAACATGCAAAGATGGACTTAAACTAAAGTGGACAGCTCTTAAACATGCCCAAATTAGTGGCCAAAATGCTATGGAAATGAAAACAAAGGTACATACAAACATGCATGCCAATTGCCTATCACCTAAGCATAGGAGAGCAACTTTCAAGAACACTTAAAAGGGGACAAAGCATGCAAGTATGACAATACTACAAGCTCTGAAATGATGCTAGGAATGATGCCAAATCACACAAACAAGCCAAGCAAGACATACAAGAAAGCCTAAAACTTAAGGCTAGCCAAGGAGCTCAAACCATGGCTATGCAAAACATGAAGCAAGTGGCAAGTATAATCCAAAACAGTCCTAGATCATGTCAAAATGAGCCTAAAACATGCAAGGACCAAAGCCAAAATAAGCTAGAATAAAGGGCTAAAAGCATGAGGCATGCAAGGCTATAAAAGGGGTGTTACACTACACCTATCAAAACCAAACATGGCATAACTTAAACCAATAAAATCAGAGTTATGGCATGTCAAAGTAAGCCCAAAAACCCACTTAGATGGCATCCCAAAGACCTAAACATGATGGCATACACAATGACCCATTCATGAGGCATAAAACATCAACTCTTTAAAGCATTAAAGGAGTGATAACTGCAAGTATATGAGCATACTATATGGACTGAAATAATATAACAAGTGATGCCAAATCACTGAAATGGCCCAAGTAAAGTATGCTAGTGACTTGGACACTCAAAGCTAACAAGCTAGATTGCATGGTAGCTATACAAAGCATGGCATATATGATCAAGACAATGCAAAACAGAGCTTTAGCATGTTAAAACAAGGCTAAAAGCTTATTGGATTTGAGCCAAAATCATGCTAGAATGACATGGCTTAAAGCACAAAGCATGTTAAGGCAAATAAGAGGATTGCAAGACAAGTACATGAAGCATGTAAGAGCCAACTAAACCCACCCAAAACAGAGTTATGGCATGCTAAAACAACATGAAAAACCCACTGAAATGGAGTCAACATAAGCTAGAAAGACATGCTCAAACATGAAGCATATAAGACTAGTTTGTGTGATTTACACTACAAGTGTGTTAGACATGCATGGAGTGACAAACCCAAGCAAAAACAGTGTTATATCATGGCAAAACAAAGCCTAATATATACTAAAATGAGGCCAAAACAAACCAAGCCAACAAGCTACCAATATAAGCCATTTATGCAAGCATACAAGACAACAAGGAGAGGGGATGACCCTCTCCTTTTTGGGACCTTAAAACACCATCCCCACCATTGAAATCCCTCTGGATTTCAGTGGTGGGAAGGCCTAAACAAGGTGATCCCAAAGCTTAAAAATAAAGCACAAGAACAAGGCCAAACAAGGCCTAAAAGGGGGTAAACAATCCCAAACCAAAAAGTGACCTTAAGCAAAGGTCTTAAGCACTAAAAATCAGAACTTTTATCAGTAAAGAGCTAAGCTTAAAACAATAAGCAAGAAGGGCTAAAAGCTTAAGCCAGAATGGGTATTAAAAGCAAGTTTGCTCACCCTTGTAGAACCTCTTCAAGAACAAAGCTCGAGCAACTTTTCTAAGCTTAAACCACTCCAAGAACTCTGAAACTAACTCCCTAGTGCCTCAGCAACAAGAGGATGGTGTATTGCTAGGTGCTCTAGTGCAAAAGTAAGACAAAATCACACTTTAAGGCACAAATACACACACAAATCAAGAGAGAGGGAGATATAGAGATAGATAGATACAACTTTTCTAATCCTATTTTTCAGAACCTCTGAGAAGGGAGGAGGAGCTCCCTTCTTATAGAAATCCAATTCCAAGGCTTCTTGGAGAAGCTTAGAACAAGGTGCAAATCCCTCCATACACGTGTATGGAGGGGGTGAATTGTGCATGCCACCTGTGACAACTGGTATAAAATATCTGCATAAAGCAGATGAACAAGGCTTGGCCAAAAAATATGGCCGATTGACCAACAAAGGGGCCGACCGACCAAAAAAAAGTGTCGATCAGCCAATACTTTTGGCCGATGGCAGGAAAACAAGGCCGATGGCTTCATGGCTTGGCCGATGGGTTGAAAGGATGGCCAACAAGCCACCCTCTTCCCTCAAAAGCAAAAACACAAGTGTTTGGTCCACAACCAAGCACAAAACAGTCAAGTTGAGAGATCTTGACGCAAAGCGCGCGACCGAGACCTTCGAGAACTCAAAACGAACACGAACATGGATGATCATCGAGTGTTCAAACGATGACGTTCGAGTCTTGAGGACAGTCAAAAATGGGGTGTCTACAATACCCCTCCACAAAAACTGGTGACTCAGGTCACGATACATCTTTGTGCCCTCGGATGCACCGTAAGTCGTGAATGGTGAAACTTTCAGAGTACTTTCTCTCTGCAAGACACGACACAAATAGATGGTCAAGGTATCTAACACTCAAGTCAGAATACACGTTCAAGCCTCTTTCCACCCTCCCACTGGAGATCTTTTCCCGGAGGGTTTCTACCTCAAGATCATTCTTCTGCGCCTCTAACACTCGGTTCACAAGTGTGGTTTGTGCAACTACCGTAAATAATGCTGCAGACTCAATGGACTCACCAAGAGTACCCAACATCTCTCATTCCCGGATGGCAACACTAGCCACGCTACCAATGGATTTCATACTCGAAGCATCAGCTACTACGTTGGCTTTTTCCGAATGATAATGTAGCTCAAAATTATAATCCTCTATAAACTCCATCCACCTCCTCTGCCTCAAATTTAAGTCTTTTTGTGTAAATAGATACTTCAAACTCTTGTGGTTAGAAAACACCTCAAATTTCTCCCCATACAGATAGTGCCTCCAAATTTTCAAAGCAAAGATCAACGCCGCCAACTCTAGGTCATGAGTAGGGTAGTTCTTCTCATGTGTTTTCAACTGTCGCGAGCCATAGGCTACTACCTTCCCCTCTTGCATCAATACACAACCCAAACCTTCCTGTGAGGCATCACAATAAACAAAATAACCCAAATTCCTCTCTGGAATAATCAAGACTGGAGCAGTGGTAAGTCTAACTTTAAGCTCTTGAAACGACTTCTCACAAGCCTCACTCCATACAAATTTAATTCTTTTCCTTGTCAACCTAGTCAAATGTGAGGCTAGCCTAGAGAAATCCTTCACAAACCAACGGTGATACCTGGTTAATCCCAAGAAACTACGGATCTCAAAAGCATTCTTAGGTTGTACCCAATCTTGCACTGCCTCTATTTTGGATGAATCTACAGTCACCCCTTTCCTGGATACCACATGGCCTAAAAACTTAATTTCCCTCAGCCAGAACTCACACTTCCCAAACTTAGCATACAGCTGATGGGTTCTAAGCAATTCAAGTACCACTCGCAAGTGTTCCTCATGTTCCTCCTTAGAGGGTGAGTAAACCAAGATATCGTCCACAAAGACGACCACAAAATGGTCTAGGAACTTCACGAAAGATCTGGTTCATCAAATCCATAAATACAGCCGGTGCATTGGTTAGCCCAAAGAGCATCACAAGAAACTCATAATGGCCATACTGCGTACATAATGCCGTCTTCAGAATATCCTCCTGCCTCACTATCAGCTGGTGATAACCCGATCTCAGGTCTATCTTAGAGAAGCAATAAAACCCCTTCAACTGATCAACCAAATCATCTATACAGGGCATTGAGTACTTGTTCATAACAGTCACCCGGTTCAATTTTCGGTAATCTACACAAAGTCGCAACGCTTCATCTTTCTTTTTTGCAAAGAAAGCCGGTGCTCTCCAAGGTGAAGTACTAGAGTGGATAAAACCCTTATTTAACAGTTCCTGGAGTTGAATCTTCAACTCACTCAATTTAGTATGTGCAAATCTATACGGTGCCATAGAAATTGGTGCCGTACCAGGCACTAAATCAATAGAGAATTCAATCTCTTGGTGAGGTGGTAAACTAGTAAGATCCTTAGGAAAGACATCTGGGTATTCACAAACCAGCCTTGGCAACTCAACTCGGACTTCATCACTCTCACAACTTAAAAGCTAGCAAGAAGACAACTAAGTTCACTCCGCCCTCGCGGATCATATACCGGTGATAAGACTCTATCCACCTAGTCCCCCAAGGAGTAAAAGCAATCACCGTTCAGGGTACATACAGTAACCCTTCATGTTCCTACTTTTTCGGGTCATCGTTATTATGTGACTTTTATTGATGATCACACTAGGTACACTTGAGTCTATTTATTTCTAATGTGTTTCTCATCTTCGTTTAGTTTTTGCAAATGGTTAAGACACAATTTCGTATAGTTGTTAGGACCATCCGCTCTGATAATGGTGGGGAATACATCTCCAACGAGTTTCGTTCCCACCTTAATCGAATGGGTATTCTTCAACAACTTACATGTTCTCAGACCCCTGAACAAAATGGTGTAGCTGAACGTAAAAACCGCCATATTATGTTTGTCGTACGTCGTCTTCTTCGTGGTATGTGTATGCCCACGTCTTATTGGCACATGGCTGTTCTTATTACTGTCTATCTTATTAATAGGACTCCTAGTCATGTGTTACATGGCCTTTCCCCATTCCATATTTTTATGCCTAATACTATCATTTTTCCTCTTTTACCTTATGTTTTTGGGTGTACATGTTTTGTTCAGCACCAGCGTCCCACTCGCACTAAGTTAGATGACAAGTCTATTCGTTGTGTCTTTTTGGGGTATTCTTCCATGTCTAAGGGATATAGATGTTTTGATCTTGTGCCTTGTCATTTTCACCACAATCTAGATGTTACTTTTTGTGAGGATCTTCCCTTTTTTAGTCCTAACCTCCCGTTGTAAGTTTTCCCTTTAGATACTCTAAGTATTCGCCCAGTTCTCATTTTGGACGAGGTTGCGGATGAGGTTGCCCCTCTCTCATCCTCCACCTTCGCCTCCTTCCCCCCTCTCTAATTGCAGGTATACTCTCGCTGCCCTCGTGCTCAGCCCCGTCCTACCACATCTCTGAATCTTGGGTCAGGTAATTCTTTCCCTTTACATACATCTCTTTCTCTTCCTCATTGTAATCCTCCTCGGAATCGACATCCCTCTGATCGTTGGGGCTATCTATGTAGTACTAATCATCCCATTTCCTAGTATCTCTCACATGATAGGGTTTCAGACTCATATCATTCTTTCCTTAGCAAGCTTGAGTCTGAGTCTATTCCTTGGTTTGTGTCAAAGGCCCTTCAAAATCCAAAACGGGTGGCAACCATGCAGACTAAAATGGCAGCTTTAGAACATAATCATACTTGGGATTTGGTTCCTTTACCTTCTGGCGCGAGTACCGTGGGTTGCAAATGGGTCTTTATTATTAAGTACCTACCTGATGGCTCTGTTGACCATTATAAGACCCGTTTAGTGGCCAAGGGCTTCATTTAAGTTCCTGGCAAGGATTTTGGTGCTACCTTTGCCCCAGTTGCCAAGCTTACATCTGTTCGTCTACTCATCTCCCTTGCAGCATCCTATTGTTAGCTCCTTTATCAGCTTGATGTCAAGAATGATTTTCTACATAGGGATCTTCTTAAGACGATTTATATGGCCCCTCCTCTTGGTTTTTGAGCTGAAGGGGAGTATTCGGGGAAAGTATGTCGACTGTTCAAGTCTTTGTATCGCTTAATGCAATCATCATCTCCATGGGATTTGTTTAGTGCTATTCAGACCATACGTGCTTCATCCGTCGTAATTCTGCAGGTTAGTGTATAGTCTTGTTGGTTTATGTGGATGATATCATTCTCACCAGTGATGACTCTATAGGCATTGATCAAGTAAAACGGGATTTGGGACACACCTTTGATATTAAGGATTTGGGGAATCTCAAGTATTTTCTAGAGATTGAGGTGGCTCGCTCATGGTAGGGGATTTCCTTATCTCAAAGGAAGTACACTCTTGACTTACTTAAGGATACTGGTATGTTGGGGTGTAAACCTGCTTCTACTTCTATGGATCCCAATGTCAAGCTCACATTAGAGTCTGGCGAATTACTAGAGAACCCAGGCATGTATCAGCGTCTTGTTGGGTGTCTTATCTATTTGACCATCACATCTTGAGACATTTGAAGACCTCTCCAGGCTTGGGATTGTTCTTTACAGTTGATCCTCAATCTGGACTCTCCTGTTTTACTGATGCTGACTATGTAGGATCTAGAACGGATAGGCGTTCTATTTATGGCTTATGTGCTTTCTATGATGACCATCTTATATCATGGAAAAGTAAAAAGCAAGCAGTTGTTTCTAGGTCTTCTGCAGATGTTGAGTATAAGGCTATGGCACAAGGCACTTGTGAGATTCTATGGCTACGTTCTATTTTAGCAGAGTTGGGATTTGAGGAGACTGCTCATGTGTCTTTGTTTTGTGACAACAAGTCTGTTATTATGCTGTCTTCTGATTCCGTCCTATATGAGCGTACTAAGCATATAGAGGTTGATATACATTTCATTCGAGAGAAGGTTTGGATTGGTATTGCGAGACCATCCTTTGTCTCTTCTTCTCAGCAGTTAGCAGATATGTTCACCAAGTCTGTAGGCCCAACGTTACTCCAGTTGTCTACCGGCAAGCTGCGTTTATTGAATATCTTCACACCATCTTGAGGGGGAGCATTGGAATTATGAAATAGTGATATTATAATTATGGTAGTGTGTCAATCACAGATTTAATGTCTTTTTTATCTTCGTTTTCTATTTTGTTCATTTCTTATTTTGTAATATTGTTTCATTATAAATACAAGGCTCTACCTCATTCATAGGTAAGCCAAAACAATTCTTTTCATTCTTTTTAAAGTAGTACAATCCATCGCGCTCATATTCCCTGCCAAAGCATAGCTAGTTGCCAAGGGTTTCACTTAGGTTTTTGGGAAGGATTTTGGGGCTACCTTTGCACCGGTCACTAAGCTTACCTTTGTCAGGCTTCTTATTTCCCTTGTTGCCTTCCATTCTTGGCCTCTGCATCAACTGGATGTCAAGAATGCCTTTCTACATCGGAACTTACTTGACACTAATTATATGGATCCTCCACCCGATTTTCGGGTTGAGGGGGAGTATGTCGAGAAAGTGTGTTGACTGCGTAAGTCCTTATATAGGCTTAAATAGTCTCATTGAGCCTGGTTTAGCCACTTTAGCTTAGTTATTTTATCCATGAGATTTGTTTAGTGCCACTCCGATCGTACTTGCTTTGTTCGCAGAAATTCCATTAGTCAGTGTATTATTCTACTTGTTTATGTTGATGATATCATTCTTCTAAGTGATGATTCAGTTGGCATAGCTCAAGTAAAGAGAGATTTGAATTAAGCATTTGATATTAAGAATCTGGGTCCTCACAAATACTTTATGGGTATTGTGGTTGCTCGCTCTCATCAAGGGATTTCATTGTCCTAAAGGAAGTATGTCCTTGATCTTCTTCAAGCCATTGGTATGCTAGGGTGTAAGCCAACTTCCACTCCTACGGATCCTAATCTCGAGCTTACATTAGAGTCTGGTAAGTCACTGAAGGATCCGGGCATGTATCAGTGCCTTGTTGACCGTCTCATATACTTGACTAAAACTAGACCTAACTTGACTTTTACGGTTAGTATTGTAAGTCAATTTATGCATGCACCTTGTACAGAGCATCTTGATGCTATTCATCATATTTTGCAGTATTGTAGCTTGACTTTTCGTGCTCCTTTCGGATACGACTAGCCCTATAGTTCGGACTCCCGTGGTTCTGAATCTGATTCCACAAGTGCAATGTGAAATAGATGAACACAAAAGAGTCCAAATCTGGCAATTCTTTTGGAAAATCGATTTTGAATCAAAATGTCAAAAATGGACTGCTTTGCCAGATACAGAGTCGCCATCAAAATATTTTTGAGAAATTTAGGAAACCCGAGACTCGTGCCAAAGGCCACTTATCTGTCATCACCAAAGTGTCTCGGCTCGGGAACTTAGGTACGAGAAAGAAAGGTCATGAATTGAGCACCCCACTCGCCCGATCAAAGATCGGCCTCTACTAATCATGATGTGCTTCTTATTTACATTATATGCTCTTGTTCCGGTTATTTAGTCTAATTTACTATGTGATGCATACAAGTATAGACTAATTTGCAAAAGTTGAAATACTTTAATTTCATGTTTGTTTTAAAAATTGTTTTGAATTTGTACTACTTGAAAAAGTGATCTCATATGTACATTACTCAAATTATCCCAATTTAAGCAATTAGCCTTCATCTACAGGAATTCAAACAGATATATCATTTAAGCACTTAGCCTCATGGTAATATGTTTGATATGGCAACAATCACACGCATACAATATGCTAAAGCAATAAAAACTTACCCCAATTCCTAAGGCGAGCCAAAAAGAGAGAAAATAGTTGGAAGAATGCATGATCCTAACTAATGGAATTTGCTTAATGCAACACATGCAATATGCAATTAATAGGCTCGGCTACTAATATGGCAAGTGGATCAATTTGTTAGCATGCGGTTTTAAACACGTATTCAAAGAAGTATTTAAATGACAATGCTTGTTAGAATGATGAACCGAGCCATGTGCATACAAAACATATGGATGCAAATCATGGAAATGCTAAAAGAAACATGATGCTCTAAACTATCCATTATAAGCAAATAAATAAAAGGGAGAAAGACGTGGGGTTGGAAGACATACACATTATTACAATTTCGCCCTCATGCAAGAGGGTCCGAACAAATACCCTAGCTAATTACTATGAATTAACTAATCTATTACAAACCAAATTAATTAAATTAACTATACTAGCTAATTATTACAATTGGAATTAAACTAATTAATTACATCACAAATATAATTAATACAAAGAACTAACTAAGTAGTTACACTATGGAATTAATTAAGTTAAGTAATTAATTATTCTAACTAATCAACCTTAAGAAGTAAGAAATGATCATGCATGAACATGATTTTCTCCCTGAAAATGCTCTTCGTTTTGCTGTCGGAATGCTTCTGTTGCATAGTCAGGAGACTACACTATTCTTTTTTTTTTTGCCTCTACCTCTGCTCTGTTTTGTAGAAAAAAAAGACACTGCTTGATTGGAAAAAGTGGCCGGCAAGCTAGAAATAGTGGCCGGCCAGCCACAAACAGTGGCCTGCCACCCAGTAAAGGTGGCCTGCTGGCCACTAATGCTTGGTACTACCTTGCTGCAATAGATACAAAACAGAGCACAAAAAGAGTATTTTTAGGGGATGTTTGTCCACCCTACCTCCCCTTATCATCAGACAGATCAAAGACGGGGTAGGCTTGATCCGCAAGCCACCAATCGATGCAATTTCATTGTGTGATGACTTATGAACCAAGGGATACAATTTCAATAAATGCATAATGAAAGACTCGTAAACCTCCTCCCTATCATGATTTGATCAAGGGAAGTGATTGACCTTGGAAACTTGAAGCATTTCATCACTAACAAGTATGAAATGACTCAAGTCTCCATGTGTTCAATTAATATTATCTTGTTCCATTTTAAGCCGTTGATTACCACTTTTTAAATTACCTTCCATTCATTAGTCAATTAAGTCCAATAATGAGCTTTAAGTCCACTAAAGGAGAGAAGTGTCAAACCAAGGGTTAGTTTAAGGCATTAGAGAGATGTCATGCCATTGGTAATGAACCTCCAAAGATATTAAACCATTAAGCACAACAATCTCTATCTCAAGCTTAAACAAATAATTGGTTTGAAACAACTCTCAGGGCAAGGAAAAAAGCCAAGAAATGAGAGAGGTGCAAAGATGATTAGGGATGAACACAAGTATGGAAAGCACTAAATAAATGCTATCAAGTCAAATAGGTTGGTGTCTAAGGCCTAAAACACCAAACCTATGAGGACCATTACACAACAAGCCTATTATACAAAGCATGAATGAAGCTAACATATAAAAATAGTCCTAAAATAGTATAAAAAAAAAAGTGCTGGAATGAAGACAAAAACAGCTACAACAACAAGCTAAAGTATTGAGAGACTAAAACTAGCACACAAGCACAAGGATGGGAGGCAAACCCCTCCATTTTTGGGACTTCAAAACATGATTTTAGCCTCTGAAAAACTCTGAAATTCAGTGGTAAAAAGCTTAAACAAAGTTGATAAAAGAATGGGAAACACGAGGGTAAAAAGCTTGGGAGACAAGGTACAAGGAAGGGTGATTCACCCCTCTACCTTGGGTAGCTTTTAATCACAAGTTTTAGCCCATAAACACAGGTGCAAAATAGCCCAAAAATAGAAAAAAAATGATATGAAAGAAATAGTGCAAAAGAGCTAGGATGTATGCCTCTTGAAGAGGGATGACCCTTTTGAGTTATAAACCACCAATCCAACATCCTCAAGAGCTAAGATGCAAGCTCAAACACCTCAGAAAAGAACCCTCAAGGTTTGGTTTAGAGTGTCTAAGCAAAGGGTATAAAAGTTGTAAGGGAGAGAGACAATTGTAGAGAGAGAAATATTTTCGAAACTTTTGTTCCAAAATTTTTTCTAACCCTATATCATAAGAGAGGGTCATATATATATAGAAATATATGAGAGACCCTCGAAAATATCTATACAAACACAGCTGGAATGGTGCATGCATCTGTGGAGACAGCTGGCAGAAAATATCTGGTTTTTTTGCATTAGTGGCCAGTAGGCCACTAATAGTGGGCGGCTGGCCACTAGTGGGTCTACAGGTCCCTGAATGGTCAAGCTTGAAAAGCTGTTGTTTTGGTCCAAAAAGCAAGGCACAAGGTTTGTAAGGTTTTAAGGCTCAAAACTGAGGCTTTCTGTTGAGGAATTCAAGCATTTGACAAGCTTATGTATTCATCATTGGGTGAGCAATCGATAGCGCCCAAGTCTTAAGGGCAGTAAAAAATGGGGTGTCTACAAGTATTTGAAGACTTCTCCTAGTTTGGGATTATTTTTCACAGTTTGCCATCAATCAGGGATCCCTTATTTCACTAATGCAGAATCTAGAACGGATAAACGGTCCACGTTTGGTTTCTGTACTTTTTATGGTGATCATCTTATGTCATGGAAAAGTAAGAAACAGACCATTGTTTCTAAATCTTTTGTTGAAGCTGAGTATCGGGCAATAGCACAGGGAAAAGGACGAAAAGAATGATTTGGTTTACCCATGAATGAGGTAGAGGCCATGTATATATAATAGATTCATGGTACAATTTAGGAAACGATATAAACAAGGAAACAATATAAATAAGGCATTAAATCAGTGATTGACACAATCACAGATGATATAGATAATGCTAAAAATAAAAAGATTCTATGTACTCTAATTTCTATATTCAACACTCCCCCTCAAGCTGGTGTGAAAATATTCAACAATCGTAGCTTGCCAATAAATGATTGGAGTAATGTTGGTCTTATAGACTTTGTGAACATATCTGATGATTGCTGAGAGAAAAAGACAAATGATGGACTCACAATACCAGTTCGAACCTTTTCTCGAATGAAATGAATATTAACCTTTATATGCTTAGTACACTCATGAAGGACAGAATTAGAGGATAGCATAATAACAGACTTGTCACAAAATAATGAGGCAGGACTAGTCTCCTCAAAACATAAGTCTGCTAGGATAGAATGAAGCTGTAGAGTCTTATATGTTCCCTATGTCATAGCTCGATACTCAACTTCTGCAGAAGATCTAGAAACAACTGCCTGCTTCTTACTCTTCCATGATATAAAATGATCACCATAGAAAGTATAGAAGTCGGAAGTAGTGTTAGAATAGGAAATAATATTGATTGTATTTTATTCTTATTTTATTCCCTTGTTTGGTGTAATAGGTTGACCCATAAATTATGCGTTATGGCACTCCTATAATTACTTAGTATTATGAATATAAAAGGGGATGAAGTCTAACTCATTCCCTAACTCTTTCTCTTCTCCAAAACTACATTGTATCAAAGCCAAAACCCTAGCCCATACCTCTGTCCGCAGTCACCTTTCTCAGTCGACTACTGTAGCCTCTCACCCAGGCCCCCTACAGTCAATCCAAACCTCCCACACTCTTGTCCAGTCCATTGGTAGCCTCCCTGTGCCTCCCGACAGCCCCTTAGGCCTAGTCGGCACTCCTCTGGCCTTCTAGGGGTCTGTTGGTAGCCCCCTTCTTCCACTGCAGGATTGCCCAAGCCAGTCGATAGCCCTAACTTGTTTGACTAGTGCCTTGTGGCTTCCTAGGTGGTTGATTAGGGCCTTTCGGTGCTCCTTGGTTGGTGTTCCCTAGTTGGTCGGCTAGCCTCACGCATGTACATATTCGTCTCTATTTTTTGTTCCTTTTTTTGACTCTTTCTTTATCTTGTTCTTGTCATCTCTGTATACAAAAAAAAAAAATGGTTTTCTTTTTTTCTTTATGCTTTCACAGGAGGAGTTATGCCTTTCTTTCCACTATTATCTTCTGGGTTTGTGATTGGCCTTGGGTTTGAAGGTTACTTACTAGAATATTCATGGCAGATTTCACTAGTGAGTCAACAACTTCTCAGCCGCTTAAGAGCAAGAGCGCTCTTATACCTTCTACTATGACTGATAATCTCAACCCTGGCCTTAAAATCACCATTTCTCTATTCAATGGTCAGAACTAGAATTATCTAGCGTGGTTGCAGAGTCTAACTATTTTCTTGAAGAGTAGAGGGAAGATGGGGTATGTTAATGGCAGGATACAGGTACCCACCACCACGGACCTAAGTTATGATCAGTGGGAGATCACCAACTCCCTTATCATAGGTTAGTTCATATATTCTATGGTGTTGGAGATTGGAGAGGGCTATCTCTCTATGGACACTGGACAGGATATTTGAGAGGCCGTGACTACCACTTACTCCCAGAAGGGGAACTTCTCCCAGGCTTTTGAGTTACGTCGCTCCATTGAAAGGTCGGTACAAGGTGAGAGGACTATTCTTCAGTATTTTACCTTCCTTAGCAATGGGTGGAAGCGACTTGCTCACCTTCAAGATTACAAACCAGTCTATTCCACTGATGCTGTTGGTTACTGGAAGTTTATGGTGCAAGAGCGGGTTTTCAAGTTCTTGGAAGGCCCAAATGTGGAGTATGATCTAATGTAGAGCAGAGTACTTGGCATGGCTGTGTTTCTTTCTTTCTAGAAAGCCTTTACTTTTGTGCAGAATGAGAAGAGTTGTCGCTCTGCAATGTTTCCTTCTGCCACTATTGATCACTTGGCCTTGGTTTCTGCACCCACTTATGATGGAGATCGTGTGACTTGTGGTTCTCATCCTTCCTCTGAGAAGGATAATCTTTTTTGTGACTATTGTCGTCGACCTCGTCACACACGAGAGACTTGTTGGAAGTTACATAGGACTCCTTCTGGTGGCCGAGGAGACCGTCCTTTGAGGGGGTAGGTCTGGTCAGTCTAGAGGCCGAGGGGCCAATGCTCGGGCACATCTTTTAGACACGGTTGAGCCACCATCTTCATCTTTGATTGTCTCCCATGCTGCTGATGTTTCGATGTTATCTGCCTTGGATTTTGAGATTGCTCTTCACCATTTGCTAGATCATCAAGCCTCCACTTCTGCTACAGGTGCATCCTCTTCTTCCTTTGCCAATTCAAATAACTTGTCTTCCTTTCCATGTGAATTGCTATCTTATATGCCTGTACCATGGATTATTGATTCTGGTGCTTCCGACCATATGTCTGGCTCTTCTAATTTATTTTCAGAGTATAATCCCTCCTCAGGTCAGGACAAAGTGCGTATTACTGATGGTACTATTTCGTCTATGTCAGGAAAGGGTTTAATTCATGCCACCTCTTCTCTTCCTTTGTCCTTTGTCCTCTATGTTCCCAATTTTAGTGTTAATCTTTTATCTTTAAGTAGTATTACTCGTGACTTAAACTGTAGCATGGCGTTTTTTTTCTTGATCATTGCCTTTTTCAAGACCTTTTCACGAGGAAGAGGATTGACAGTAGTAGAGAGGAACATGGTTTCTACATTTTGGATCAGACAGACAAGCTGGCTCATTCATCTATTTAGTTACCATCCACCGAGGACAACATTTGGCTGTGGCACCGTTGCTTAGGACATCCCTCTTTTTTATTACTTAAGCATTTATTTCCTTCTGTTTTTAAGAAAAATAATGTGTCTGATTTTCAATGCGAGTCTTGTCAACTTGGAAAACAACATAGAGCGTCTTTTGCTCCTTCTATTAATAAAGTTTAGTTTCCTTTTATTTGATTCATTTTGATGTATGGAGTCCATCCTGGGTATACTTGTGTCTTTAATTAGTCAAAAATGGTTTGTTACCTTCATAGATGATTGTTCCAGGGCCACTTGGGTATACTTGATGAAAGATAAAAGTGAGGTGTTTTCTGTGTTTCAAAACTTATATAAAATGGTTTGTACTCAGTTTGGGGTGATTGTCAAAATTCTACGTTCTGATAATGGGGGGGAATATGTCAATTATGGTCTTTCCACTTACTTTGCCAATCATGGCATTATTACCAAATTTCATGCACTCGTACCCCTCAACAAAAATCGTCATCTCCTTGATGTTGCTCGTTACCTATCCTTTTAGATGCGGGTTCCTTGATCCTATTGGAGGGAAGTGGTTCTCACTGCCACTTATTTGATTAATTGTCTTCCTACCCAAGTCCTTCGAAAACAAACCCCTCTGCAATATTTGATCGGGTCTCCCTCTTTTGGGTTCTCTATTTCTCCTATCACCTTTGGTGTGTTTGCTTTGTCCATAATCATTCACCTAATCGTAGTAAAATGGATCCTGGGTCTCTTAAGTGTGTTTTTTTGGGTTATTTTACCACCAAAAAGGGTTATAAGTCACTACAAGAAATTACATATTTGCCGACCACTTTTGCTGACTAAAAAAAATTTGGTCGCAAAAAATGACATTTGCCGACCAAAAAAAATTTTGTAACTAAAAGTTGATACTATTACCGACTAAAGTAATTTTGTTGCAAAAAAGAGATTTTTTGCGACCAATTTAAAATATTAGTCGCTAAAAATATAGGTGGGAGGTGAAAAATTGGGCGGGAACAGTATAATCTTTTAGCAACTAATACAATTTAGTTGCAGATATCAAAACAACGTCGTTTTGATATATAAATGTACTTTTCGCAGCCAGACTTGACGACTAAAAAAAATTTTAGTCACCAAAAGTTGTGGAATTGGCGACCAAAAATTGTATTAGTCAACAAAAGTACAATATTTAGCTACTTATTTTTTTTAGTCAAGGTCTATTCATTATTGGCAACCAAAAGTTTGGTCGCCAAGAATATATTTTCAACACTAAAAAATATTTTAGTCGCTGTATAGTTAGTTTTGGATACTAAAATTATTTAGTCGCTAAATGAAACACAAAAATTTACTTTTTATTTTTGGCGACCAAAAGTTTGGTCGCCAAAAATATATTTTCAGCAACTAAAAAATATTTTAGTCATTGTATATTTAGTTTTGGCTACTAAAATTATTTACTCGTTGAATGAAACACAAAAATTTAGTTTTTATCTTTGGCGACCAAAAGTTTGGTTGCCAAAAATATATTTTTAGCGACTAAAAAATATTTAATTCGCCAAAGATAAAAAGGAAAATTTATTATATATATATATATATATATATTTTTGAACTGAGGAAAATTTTCAGATTGGAGCCATTATTTTTATTTATTACTATTTTTTTTTGTATCAAAGCTGTTTCGAATACAAACTGGTTCTCATTTGCTCTCTCCCCTCTCTCTCTCTCTCTCTATCTCTCTCAAAATCAAACACCACCAAACCTCACCTCGCCTCGCCTCACCGCGATCCGCTCATCTCACCATCGCTCACCGCCGTGCGACGTCAGACATCACCACTGCCGCAAATCACAGTTGGACATCACCATTATCTTGTCTCCAACTTACATTCAGGTTTTCTTTCTCTTTGTCCATCTCTCTCTCTCTCTCTCTCTCTCTCTCTCTCTCTCTCTCTCTATTTTCCTATTTCACTCTAGCTATAGGGTTCTATTTATTTTTGTATGCTATAGGATTTCGATTTGGGTGAAATGAGTAACTGGGTTTTGATTTTTTCTGAAGATTTAGGGTTTTTTGAACTGATTATTGGTGTGATAGATCAAATTTAGTGATGTGTCCTTGTCCCACCACCATTAAACCACCTCTTGCCACGTCGCAACCACTACCACCGCCTCCCTCCTCCAACCTACCACACCCAAACCACCGCCACCACCAAATCTATGGAATGTGTTGATAAAAACAGACACATGGGCACATAGTTATTATTTCGGCCAAATTTGTCTTGCTTTCTCATCTAAATTTTGGAATTTTGTTTTTTTAATTACTGTAAGACTTTTGTTTCTGTACAGTTGGTGTTGTTGGAGGGTTTGACCTTGTTAAGATATCAGAGCAGCTTGGAAAGTCAAGTTTGCTATAATAGTGTCTAAGCTTGTGAAAGATAGAGATTGGTTCAAGAAACCATACTTGGAGCATGGAGGGTATGATAATCACATTTCAATAAAGTTTGTTTATCTATGAATATCATTTGAACTCAAAATTGTTTAACTTCAGGGAACATTTGATTTTGTTTTAGTGTTTCTCATTGAATGAATCAAGTGTATTTTGATTTCATAGTGGTAGTAGTGCTTTTATTGCATTCATATTAATTCATTGGAAACACTGAAATTTAATGTCAAACTTAAGAGTCACTGAAGGTTGATTCCAGCACACAACAAGGGTAGACCACCCCCATATTACATCGTTGCAGGACTTGTTTTTACAACTGTGTTTGTTCCATATCTGCGTTCTGAGGTTTGCATTTCACTTTGTTTTTGTTCTTAATTTAAGCTTGTTTAATAAGGAAGACAAGCCTGAGCTGTGCCTAGCTTGCCTGGCATGTGAACATGATGTGTTGGTGAGCATTAATTTCTTTTATGTTCCATATCAAGCTTGTTTTATTTTTCAAAAGATATATATGTTATGTATATCATATTCTGTGTTTTAGATTATGCATGTCAATTTTTTTAGCCATTTCTTTGAGCTTTAACTGGGAAATGAGAAGACGAGAAAAACGAAAAAGAAACCAATCTAGCTTTAACTGCCAAATAGCCACCCAATCCTTAGAGATTAAAAACAGAGGAATTTCTTTGAAAGGGGAAGTCACACAAGCCCAAACTGAAGCAAAGTGGTTACATTGAACACTAGAACCTACATTATCATGCTTGGTAGTTTGATCATTTCCAATTACTCCAAGCTTTATTGTTGTTATTATTGCCATGTTATTATCCATGATTAAAAACTGATGTGGAATAAGATTTTTCCAATTCTAGGACAGTGTGTTTTAACTGACGAGGATCTAGCTTTGTCCAAAGTGCATGTGATTTCACTAGAAGAAGCCTGGGCACTTGGTATTTTAGTAATATAAAACTGATAGTCACTAGACTTCACTTCTTGTCATTGACAAGTATGCAGACCACATGTGATTTGAATGGATGTTTATCATTCACCAAAATGGAGGAGTTTGGTGATGGAGTACACTCTTTCTTACATATTGAAGTGTTTGACATGCTGTATAGGTTGGCATGATCTTATTTGGATTTTAAATCCATTTGAAACTGAAGATTTAAGAACCTCTTTCTAAGAAAATAGATTATGACTTATTGAAGTTTCTTTGATGTTGGATTGGGATTATCTTTGCTACTTCAATCCTCTTACTTTAACCAAGGAATTTTTCTGGTGTTGCAAGCACATAGGGCTTCTTTTCTTCTTTTCCAATTTAATCTGTGATCTTTGTACATAAAATATATTTTGTGGACTAGTTTCTAGTGTTGTGATTTTCTTTTGTGTTCATTTCCCCCAAATTCTTCACAAAGTTCTCAATTCTGAGTTGCATTTCAGAAAAGTAGTCTTAAAGATTTAATTATTTGGTTTTATGTGGTTAATTGATTGTTATTTGTCAAATGATGAGGTGTGTTAGCTTGCTTATGTTATTACTTTCGTTATTAGATCTTTGAATGGGTTGGATTGGCTGGCTTAGTTCTTTCTACAACTATCCAAACTAAACAAAACCAGAGCCTACCTTCCAAGAATAATTCCCTCTTATTGGGGGTTAAACTGAACCTACCTTCTTAATTTGATTAATGATTACTCTCAAGAATGATAGTACATACAAATTAGAAAAAGGAGTTAGTTCAGCTCAAGTTTAATAGACTAGAGTTGGCTACTATTAAAAGGATTTTTAAATCTTGAGCAATGAATAGTATAAAGTAAGCAAACAAATTCGAAGCACCTGATTGATAAGTTCTACTCTATCCTAGACAATCATCTATTTCTATTGTACTAGATACGAGAATCAAATTTTAATTAACCATCAGTTAAGAGTGTACAGTCTATTTGGGTGTAGAACCATAAAAAAAAAATAGAGTAGGGGAAGAAGAATGAAGAAGATGAAGAGAAATTCAGCAGTGAAAAAAATGAGAGGTTATGAAATTATTCACTCAATCAATTATCCAAATCAATGTAGAGTTTCTCCATAAGCAATCTATATTTATAAGAAACCAATATCCATGAGAAAATAGTAAAAAAAAAAAAAAATTACTAAAGATTTCTGGATTCTGTGTTGAGCTGGCTAATACAGAAAAGAGAGCACATGCTGCTGCTGCTGCTGCTGCTACTGTTGGCAATCCAGGTATGTGTTCTCAAGGTTTGTTGACTTGCAAATGGTTAACAACCAATTTGCAGTTGTTTATCCATTGGTTTTTGACAACTTAATGCCTTGACCGTTCAAAGTTCATTTCATTCTGCTTCGTGGTTCAGTTTAGTTTGTGAAGGATAGGGTGGTTACAGAGTTGGGTTTTCTCTTTTAACACTATCCTTGCTATCTTTAGAGCATGAAGCAGAATAGTTGTTGATTTTAGTTTAACACTGCTCAAGATCGTATTTGGGATGCCAAGTGTCGTTTCTACCAGCACTCACTTTTAAGGTTGATCTTCTGCCTTTGCTTACTTACACACTATTAATAAATCTAGCATCATGGATTTTATAGCAACATAGTGGATGATGCCTGTAATGATTCCATGGCCATCACCGCCTTCAAGATGGGCTTGCACCCTGACAGTCCACTCCGGAGCTGGTTGACAAGGCGGCCTCCTAAAACCGTGTGGGCCTTAATGAATAAGGTGGAGGAGTATTGTAAGGTGAATGATGATGCCCTTCGCATCAAAGCATGTCGGAAGGCCATAGAAATGGCAGCACCTGCCCTGGTCCAGCCGATAAGTATAGCCCTGCCGGAAAGGAGCCCTGAGCCTCGAAGCCGGCCAAAACGAGAAAGTCACCGTGGCCTACGCCGATCGAGGGACCAGCATTCATGCCGATTGAGCGAGCAATATCAAGTGGAAAGTAGACGCCCCAGGTCGTCTGACAAGAAGTATACTGAATTGATCGAGCCGATTAGCAAGATACTCCCTAGGGTCCAGCATCTGCCATTCTTTAAGTGGCCGACTAAGATGATTGGGCCCCCCGACACAAGAAGAAGGGATCGGCGATGCAAATACCACAAGGACCATGGACATGAAATCGACAAGTGCTACGTCCTGAAAGACCATCTCGAGGAGCTGGTACAGGATGGCCGATTGGTTCAATACCTCCCCTGTAAGGTTAACACACCCAGTGCAGTGGCTTTGTGCCCGGACTCACCTCCACTGGGTGTAATTCATATGTTATATAGTCTTTCGTTGCCAAACAGCGTCTATGCGATTCAGTCTCAAGAGTCTCAACTGTGCCCACCTAAGCCTTACACACCAACCAAATGGTCCCATCAGACCGGCAAGATTAGCTTCAACGACTCAGATCTCGAGGGGGTGATCCTTCCCTATGATAACCCTCTTGTCATCGAGTTACGCGTAAACAAATTTGTTGTCGAATGCATTCTGATTGATCAAGGGAGCACGTCAAAGATAATGTATTATAAGATGATTCTTAAGCTCGGCTTCAGAGAGTCTGACTTACTGCCAGCAGAGTACCCCTTGTTTGGCTCCAATGCCAATCCCGAATACCCCCTGGGCAAGGTTAGGGTTGTAGTGGGTGCAGGTACTAGGACACTTAATGTGGAGTTTTTGGTCATGAAGCTTCCATCACCGTACAACTTAATCATGGGGAGAACCTGGTTGCACGCAATTTAGACAATACCAAGTACTTATTATCAGCTACTCTGCTTCCTAACACAACAAGACATTGAGCAGATTCGTGGCTCTTAGAACCAAGGGAGGTGGAAGTAAACTCCATCGAAATTTTAGACCGAGAAAGCCTAGAGGATGTTGGGAAGCAACCCACAGATAAGGCAACTGAGGATCTCAATCGGATTGGAATTACAGGTCAACCAGATAAATTCTTCCTGGTCGGCACTTCTCTCCCCGCCAACGACCGCCAAGAGTTAATTTCATTCCTACCCGACAATATTGATGTATTCGCTTGGACACCCTATGAGATGCCAGGAGTGGACCCCAACATAGCACAACACTGATTGAATGTTGACCCAAAAGCAAAACCTGTCATCCAGAAGAGTCGCCGCTCTGCAGCCGAGCACACTTCGGTTGTCGTTGTCGAGGTCGAAAAACTTTTGGAGGCCGAAGCAATCCGTGAAGTGAATTACCCCACCTGGCTGTCCAACACTATTGTTAAGAAGAAGAATGGACCCTAGCTTATCTGCATGGACTTCATGGACTTGAATAAAGCCTGCCCTAAGGATTGTTTCCCTCTCCCCAGAATTGATCAACTGGTCGACGCAACTGCTTACCATCAATGTATAAGCTTCTTGGATGCGTACAGCGGTTATCACCAAATCGCCATGCATCTTGAAGACTAGGAAAAAATGACATTCCTTACCCCGAGGGGCACTTATTGCTATAAAGTCATGCCCTTCGCCTTGAAGAATGCCGGGGCAACTTACCAAAGGCTTGTCACTACCATGTTTAAGGAGTAACTCGGCCATACCATGGACGTGAATATTGACGACATGGTGGTAAAATCCAAAGAAAAGCATTCTCATTTGGCTGACTTGTCCAAAACCTTTGACATTCTCCGATAGTATAGGATAAAACTTAATGCCTCAAAGTGTGCTTTTGGCATCGGATCTGGTACATTCCTTGGCTACATTGTGAACCATCGAGGAATAGAGGCCAACTAGAAGCAAATTGCGGCAATCATGGAACTCGGCTCACCTCAATTGGCCAAAGAAGTGCAAAAGTTAATGGGGATGGCCGTAGCTCTCAACAGATTCATCAACTGTTCTTCAGATTGTTGTCGTCCGTTCTTTCACACCCTTCGGAAGGGAAAGGCATTTCATTGCACCCCTGAATGCCAGTCAGCCCTCGACGGGTTGAAAGCTTATCACCGTTCGATACCACTTTTAACAACTCCATCGCCGGGTGACCCACTCATTCTGTATCTAGCAGTATCGGATTGTGCAGTCAGCGTCGTGTTGCTAAAAGAAGAGCTAGGTGAGCAACGACCCATTTTTTATGTCAGCAAGGCAATGGTGGACACTGAGACATGGTACTTACTGTTAGAAAAGCTGATTATGGCCCTTGTGATGGCCACTAGGAAGTTAATGCACTATTTTCAAGCCCATACAATAACTGTTCTGACAGATTACCCTCTCCGAACAGTTATTCGTAGCGTGGAATCATCAGGGTGTGTTTCGAAATGGGCATTAGAACTCGACGAATATGACATCCAATTCCCTCCTAGGATGGCTATCAAAGGTCAGGTTTTGGCCGACTTCATTGTGGAGTTCACTGGCTGTCATGTTAATTTGAAGCCAGAGCTGGCAGTCGTCCGACCCCAACAGGATTGGAGAATGTATGTTGGGGATATTTGGCAGATGTACTGTGATGGTTCATCTAACCAGTGTGGAAGCGGGCAGGAGTAGTGATTATGACCCCTGAGGGTGCAATAATTGAACAAGTGGTCAAACTTGGTTTCGATGCATCCAATAATGAAGTCGAGTATGAGGCTTTGTTAATCGGCCTCCGTAACGCGCTCTGCCTTGGTGCTAAGCGCTTGCAGGTCTTCTGTGATTCAAAGTTGGTCATCAATCAACTGAAGGAGGAGTATGCAGCTAAAAATGACCGAATGGCAACTTACATGAAGACGGCAAACTCACTACTTATACAGTTCAACCACCATGAGCTGAATCAGATTACCCGTGACCAAAATACCTATGTAGATGCTCTCACCTACTTGGCTTCGGCCATCAGTTCGGAAGTCAAACGAACCATAGAGATGGGATTTATCCCAAAGCCGAGCATTAGCCACCCTAAATCCGCAAGTGTCAATGTCATTGATCTGGGGCCGAGTTAGATGCACCCCATCACCGCTTTTTTATCCTCTAAACAGCTACCAATAGATAAGAAAAATAGAGATAAGTTGCGGAACAAAGCCCTACGCTACTACTTATATCCTCGTGGAAAGCTCTACAAGAAGTCTCTCTCAGGACCGTATTTGGAATGTGTGCATCCAGACCTAGTGGAGGATTTTTTAGCCGAGATACATGAGGGCAGTTGTAGCTCCCATTCTGGAGAACGTTCACTGGCCCATCGAGCCGTAACTCAGGGGTATTATTGGCCCACCATGAGAATTGATGCAGAGAATTACGTAAAGAAATGTGAACAGTGCCGAAAATTCTCCCCCTTGGCTCATTTGCCCGCGGAAGAATTAAATGCCGTCACTAGCCCTTTTTGTCCAATGGGGACTGGAAATCATCGGGCCACTCCCAAGAGCACCAGGGAGTAAACGGTTCTTGATTGTTGCAACGGATTACTTCACTAAGTGGGTCGAGGTGGAACCGTTGGCACATGTCCGAGACATAGACGTGAAACGCTTTGTATGGAGAAACATCATAACACGATTCGGCATATCATGAGCATTTATTTCCAACAACGGCATCCAATTTGACTGTGGTGTCTATTGCGACTTGTGCGACACATATGGTATACGGCCGTACTTCTCTTCACCAACTTATCCGCAAAGCAACGGCCAAGCTGAGGCCACCAATAGAGTGATCCTGCATGGAATCAAAAAGCGCTTAGAAAAGGCCAAAGGGAAGTGGATTGAAGAACTGCGCAATGTATTATGGGCTCATTGCACCATGCCATGGTGACCTACCGGCGAAACACCATTCTCCTTGTGCTTTGGTACAGAAGCTATTATTCCTCTTGAAATCAACCTGCCTACCCTATGATCAAAGGCCTTTGACACAGGGCAAAATGATATGATGTTGGCCTTACACCTCAATCTGATTGAGGAGCGTCGTGATCGAGCTCTTGTGCATATGACACGATACCAGCAGCAGCTCGCCAAATCGTACAATCAGCACGTGCAGCAGTGCCGTTACACCCTAGGGGAATTGGTTCTCAAGAAGGTGCTTTTTGCCACCAAAAATCTAGCAGACTGCAAACTCAACTCCAACTAGAACGGTCTCTACCAGGTTGACTCAATTGCTGGGGCAGGAGCATATCGGCTCTCAGATATGTCCAGCAAGAAACTTCCCCGACCATGGAATGTTACTCACTTGTGCAAATTTTACCATTAAACGGCATGGAAACTAGCCTTTTGTTATGATTGTTTCCTGTCTGTGAATGTATCTATATAGTTCATCAATGAATCTTCATGGCTCATATTCGCTTGGTTCTTACTCTAATGATCGGCCGCATAAGCCTTTGAATTCGGAGTGCCCTTTGTGCTTGGCACAATTGGACATTACAAAAGACTTCGAATTATGAGCACCCCTCGTGCAGGTCACGATCAACCGACTAAGCCTTCGAATTCGGAGCGCCCTTTGTGTTTGGTATAATTGGCCATTACAAAAGACTCTAAATTCGGAGCGCCTTCGTGCAGGTCATGATCGACTGACTAAGCCTTCGAATTCGGAGCGCCCTTTCTGCTTGGCCTAATTGGCCATTACAAAAGACTCCAAATTTGGAGCGGCCCTCGTACAAGTCACGATCGGCCAACTAAGCCTCCGAATTTAGAGTGCCCTTTGTGCTCGGCACAATTGACCATCATTGGCTATAACAAAAGACTTTGAATTCGAAGCGCCCCTCGTGTAGGTCACGATCGGCCGACTAAGCTTCCAAATTCAGAGCGCTCTTTGTGCTCAGCACAATTGGCCATTACAAAAGACTCCGAATTCGGAGCGCCCCTCATGTAGGTCACGATCGGTCGACTAAGCCTCCGAATTCGGAGCGCCCTTTGTGCTTGGCACAATTGGCCATTACAAAAGACTCCGAATTTGGAGCGCCCCTAGTGCAAGTCATGATCGGCCTACTAAGCCTCCGAATTCGAAGCGCCTTTTGTGCTCGGCACAATTGGCCATTACAAAAGACTCTGAATTCAGAGCGCCCCTCGTGTAGGTCACGATCGGCCGACTAAGCCTCCAAATTCGGAGCGCCCTTTGTGCTCGGCACAATTGGCCATTACAAAAGACTCTGAATTCAAAGCGCCCCTCGTGCAGGTCACGATCAGCCGGCTAAGCCTTTGAATTCGGAGTGCCCTTTGTGCTCGGCACAATTGGCCATTACAAAAGACTCTGAATTTGGAGCGTCTCTCGTGCAGGTCACGATCAGCCGACTAAGCCTTCAAATTTGGAGCGCCCTTTGTGCTTGGCACAATTGGCCATTACAAAAGACTCCGAATTTGGAGTGCCCTTTGTGCCTGAATTGGCTATTACAATCTCGGGCCAAGTTAAATGCACAGTTGAGTTTTATGAATTAAATATAAAATACATGCAAATGGCACACATCATATTGTACGAAATAAACAAACCTAATAGGCATTAAAATAATGAGTTTTATTACAACAAATGGCAACATTGGTTACAAAGAGAGGTAGCCACGACCTCCCCCTGGTCCGCCTTTTCATCGTTAGTTTTCTTGGCATCATAGGCTTCGAATGGAAATTTATAGTTTTGGTACAAGGGCGACACCAAGTCAATACTCACGGCCTGAAGAGCCTTAAGCCATCCGTGTTTGAAACCACGGTTCTCGCAGCGACAAACATCATCGGCCAGCTTTTCCCTAGTTTTTTCGATGCCGACTTTTCACCCGTCAAAGAAGCCTTCCTCATATGCGCGAGATCGTATGGCCTCCTTGGAAAATACGGCGGCTGTGTCCCGATCGACTATAGCATGGTCTATTAGCCGTTGGTTTACTCTATCAGTAACGGCCGTATTCGTTGACCCCACAGGCTGCTTCTTGGCGGATTTGATTCTGCGCACTTCGCTCTCCGCCCTCTCGACACGGCATTCCAAATCTCGAATCTGCTTGTCCTTTTGAGAAATTTCTTTTTGAGTGGCCTGCAGCCGCATGTCGGTTTCATATGGACAGTAGAGTCCTTTGATTGGCCCATGCATACCATCTTTGAAAATCTCATAGTTGCCCTACCCAATCATAAATTGTTGTACTTTGGGTGGAAATATTTGCAGTAGACTCAGAGGGAGTAGATGGTGGATTACTATGCATCTGGAATCCATAAGTATTTCAACTCCAGGACCGTTGCAGCAACATGAATTTCATCATTCTATCAGGTACTCTTTATTGCAGTCTTGAATGTGTTATTGTTAATGTATACGGTCCTAATGATGGTGCTAGTAGGAGAAGGGTATGGGAAATATTGAAGAATTTAAAGCAAACTTATGAAAAACCTTGGTGTTTGAGGGGTGATTTCAATGAAGTTAGGAAACTATCTAAGAGGTTAGGCTGCTCTCAAAGAAACAGAGGTATGAATGACTTTAATGAGATAATTCAATACCTAGAAGTGAGTGACATCCCAATGTTGGGGAGAAAGTTCACTTGGTGTAACTCACAAGGAGTAGTCAAGTGGAGTAGGTTAGATAGGTGCTTACTCAATCTAAAATGGTTGCAGAAGTTTAGTTTCAAACTGTGGGGATTACCAAGAAGGTTTTTAGATCATTGCCCTATATTACTCATGGGAAGATGAGAGGGATTGGGACCCCAAGCCATTTAGGTTTCTAAATGCCTGGACATTACATCCGAATTTCAAAACTTTTGTGTAGAAAATATGGGCTGAATCAAATGCTGATGGTTGGGCTGGCTTCAAGTGTCCAAGGAAACTGAAATCACTTAGACTAGCACTGAAAATGGGGAATCTTTAAGTATTTGATAATGTGGATTTTAAACTTAAGCAGCTAGAGGAGGAATTACATGCTTTGGATTTGGCAGCTAAAGACAAGCTACTAAATGACTCAGAGCTAAGTAGGAGAAGGGAGGCAAAAGGAGAAGCATAGAAATTGAGCAAAATGGTGGAATGGTTATGGTTGCAGAAGCCTAGAGTTAACTGGGTATTAAAAGGGGACAGAAATACAAAATTCTTACATGTGATGGCTTCCTCAAGAATGAATAGGAATGCATTGTGGTCAATTGATGTTAATGGGGTTTTGAAGGAAGATCCTGATGAAGTAAGAGTTGAAGTCCTGAATCATTTCCAGAAGCAGTTTGCAGAATCATGGTTCAACAGGCCAAGCTTATCTAGTCCTTTTAAATCAATTGGGGGAGATGAGGTTAGAGTTTCTTTGGAAGCTCAATTCACAGAATCAAAAGTTGTTGCATCAATTAAAAACTGTGATGGAAGCAAGGCTCCAAGACCTAATGGCTTCAATTTGATAATGGTTCAGAAGTGTTGGCAGACAATCAAAGGGGATGTGATGCAATTCATGAAAGAGTTTCACATCAATTCTAAGTTGGTACTTGGTATTAACAGCTCATTTGTAGCTTTGCTTCCAAAAAATGACAATCCTTATCTTAGTGAATTCAAGCCTATTAGTCTCATAGGTTCACTATACAAAGTGGTTTCAAAGGTTTTATCTATTAGGATTAAATCAGTACTGCCCAAGATCATTAGTGAATCTTAATCAGCTTTCATAAGAGGTAAGAACATTTTGGATGGTGTTTTGGTTGCTAATGAGATTGTTGATGATTGGAAGAAGAAACAAAAGCAAGGTATCGTTTTAAAACTTAATTTTGAGAAAGCATACGATTCAATTAATTGGGATTTTCTCTTTTCTATGCTCTCAGCGTTCAGCTCAAAATGGATCAATTAGATGAAGGAGTGTGTTTCTACAGCCAAAGTCTTCATCTTGGTGAATGGATCACCTACACCTGAGTTTAGTCCCCAAAGGGGACTCAGACAAGGTGACCCATTATCACCTTTTCTCTTTGTGGGAGCTGGATTTTTGGAATAATCGGAGGCGTACTCTAGAAGACAGATATTACACGGCTCTACCCTACACGATAAGGATGCCGAATATAATAGATAGGCCGAATAGATACTGAACTATGGAGCCGAGTAAATAAGAGGATAATGAATGACAAGTGGGCCTTGCCATAAGGCCCAGAAAACAGGTATAAATAAAGGAACAACAGACTAAGAAAGGTATGTGAGAATTACTCTGCTTAACTTAGAACACAAGCATTCTTGAGTGTAGAGACTGACTTATTCGTTGGAGTGCTAATTCCGGCACCCCCGACCGGAGTGTTTATCCCATTTCAGGTGACTATCAGTGGATCTCGAGCACTCCCCAGGATCAGAAGAGTATTTCCAAACCACATCTCCACACTCTTTAATATTGTGGCTAAGGGTCTAAACATTCTGCTAAACAGAGTTGTCTAGGGTGCAATACTTGGTTCAAATGATCTTATTATTACCCACTTACAGTTCGCAGATGACACAATATTGTTTTGTGAGGCAAAAAGTGAGGAGGTGCTTAATATCAAAAGGATATTGAGGTGCTTTGAAATATTGTCTGGGTTGAAGATTAACTATCACAAGAGTGTGATTTGTGGAATTAGAATAAATGAAAAACTCATTAAAGATTTTGCTGCCATCTTGAACTGTCTGTATTACAATTTACCATTAAAATATTTGGGTATGCCCTTGGGAGCTAATCCAAGGAGAAGAAGGACTTGGCAACCTCTTATTGACAAATTTAAATCAAAGTTAGCCTTTTGGAAAAGAAGATTTTTATCCTTTGCTAGTAGGTTGACTCTATGTTATCATCCCTACCAGTTTTCTACTTATCCCTATTTAAAATGCCTCAAGGGATTGCAAATGAGATTGATAAAATACAGTCTAGATTCCTTTGGGGGGGGGTGATGAATTAAGAAGGAAAATCTATTTGGTCAAATGGAGGGAAATCACTCAAAGTAAATGTGTAGACACCCCATTTTTGACCGCTCGCAAGGCTCGAGCGCTTTGCCCATTACACTCGATGATAAAAGTGGTGTTGTGCGTGGTTTGAGGTCTCAATGAAGGGGCCATGTTTAAACTCTGAAACATTCCCAAACCTCCCATATTCACACTGATTATACCTAAGAAATCCATTTTTACACATTGTGCCACTCTATGTTGAGTTTGAAGTAGAAAAACAAGGGATCCCATTGAGGGCCGGCCGTGCCTCATTGAGGGCCGGTCATGCCTTAGTAGCGAGAAACACTGTTCTGGGTAGGAGCCTGTCAGCTGTCCATTTTTGAAGATAGTTATTGCCCCACTTGCTCAAATTCTATAAAAACAAAGTTGTATCTGAAGCTTGAATAATCAGCTTAGGGTATGATATAAAATCATCCCTTATTTATAGATGAAATTAGGGTTTACAAGAGAGACAAGATGGGCCCTGAGGGCAGCATAGAATAATACAAACCCTATAATGCAACTTTCGGTGAATAGAAAAATACAATACTTTCGGCTAATATGATATATGCTAACACTCCCCCTCAAGCTGGTGCGAAGATATCTCTCATGCCCAGCTTGCCTAATATGTCATGAAATGGTTTATTTCCAACCCCCTTGGTGAGAATGTCAGCAAGTTGTTCACCAGACTGGACAAAAGGAGTAAAATGGTACCACTAGTGAGTTTCTCCTTAATGAAGTGCGATCAATCTCAACATGTTTTGTCCTGTCATGTTGAACTGGATTGTGAGCGATGTTGATGGCGGCCTTATTATCACAGTATAACCGCATGGAGTCCTTCTGATCAATACCTAGATCACTCAACAATAACTTGATCCATAAAAGTTCACACACACCTTGTGCCATAGCTCTAAACTCAGCTTCTGCGCTTGACCTGGCAACCACATTCTGTTTCTTACTCCTCCAAGTAACTAGGTTGCCTCCAACAAATGTGCAATACCCTGAAGTCGATCTCCTATCAGTTACTGATCCAGCCCAATCAGCATCTGTATAGGCTTCCACACGAAGATGATCATACTTTGAAAAATAAAGACCCTTACCAGGAGCAACTTCAAGTACCTCAAGATTCTCATGACAGCCTCAAGGTGAATCTGATGAGGAGCATGCATAAACTGACTAACCACACTGACAGCAACAGCAATATCAGACGGGAGTGAGATAGGTAAATGAGCTTACCCACTAATCGCTGATAGCTCTCCCTATCAACAACTTCCCTCCTTCATCATCCCCCAATTTCTGATTGGGTTCCAGTGGAGTGGCACATGCCTTGCAGCCAAGCATCCCAGTTTCCTTCAACAGGTCAAGCACATATTTTCTTTGTGAGATAAATATCCCATCCTTAGAGCGAGCAACTTCAATTCCCAGAAAATACTTCAAGCTTCCCAAGTCTTTGATTTCAAACTCATTAGCTAAATATTTCTTCAACAGAGGTATTTCCTCACTATCATTGCCTGTAAGAACTATGTCATCTACATAAACAATAAGTGCTGTAGTCTTACCATGTGAGGAATGTTTCACAAACAATGTGTGATCTGCCTGACTTTGTTTGAAGCCATATTTAAACATAGCCTGAGTGAATCTCTCAAACCAAGCCCTTGGAGACTGTTTGAGACCATATAATGACTTCCGAAGCTTGCATACTTTGCCTTCTGTCTGATGATCCTCAAAACCAGGAGGAATGTCCATATATACCTCTTCTTCGAGGTCACCATGGAGAAAGGCATTCTTGACATCAAACTGATAAAGCGGCCAATCAAGATTAGCTGCTAGAGAGAGAAGTACTCTGACTGAATTCATCTTAGCCACGGGTGCGAAGGTCTCCTGATAATCAATGCCATATGTCTGAGTAAACCCTTTTGCCACAAGTCTTGCCTTGTAACGCTCAATAGACCCATCTGCTTTGTGTTTCACAGTATATACCCATTTACATCCCACAGGTCGTTTGCCCGTAGGTAACTTAGTCAATTCCCAAGTGCCATTCTTCCTAAGTGCTTTCATTTCCTCAATCATGGCTAGTTTCCACTCAGAGGTAGCAAGAGCATCCTGAAAATGGTTAAGAATGCTAACAGAGGAAATATTGGACACAAATGCTCTATATGAAGGTGACAAATGAGAGTATGACACAAACTGTGAGATAGGATGTTGAGTACAAGATCTCACACCCTTCCGCTTGGCAATAGGAACATCAAGATCAATGGATTCAAGAGATTCAAAGTTACCTAGGCTCTCATCAGAAGCAGGAGATGGCAGTGGAGTAGCAGAAGTGGTCCCTTGTATCCAGTTAACTTGTTGTCTGTCTATGTCCCGGACATAAACATGCACGTCCTTATCCTTGGTGACAGTGGGTTCTATAGTCCCAGTAGAAGAGGGTGGTGCAAGAACAGCTGGTTCCACCATAGGAAGCACAGGACTCACTTCACACCAAGGCTCCCCCGGAAATGAGGACGGTGACACCGGAGAGGACAAGAAATAGGACTGGGACTCAAAGAAGGTAACATCCATGGACACAAACCACTTACGAGAAGAAGGGTGGTAACATTTATACCCCTTTTGAGTAGGAGAGTAACCAAGGAAAACACACTTGAGGGAGCGAGGGTCCAACTTACCACGAGAGGGAGAGTGATTATGAACAAAACAGACACAACCAAATATTTTTGGAGGAATAGAAAACAAGGACTGAGAACCGAGGAGGACTTGAAGAGGAGCCTGTTTTTGCAAGACCTGGGTAGGGAGACGATTAATAAGATGGGCAGCGGTGAGAACAGCGTCGCCCCAATAGGGTCGAGGCACATTCATAGAAAAACACATGCATCGAGCCATGTCAAGAAGATGCCGATTCTTGCGTTCCGCCACCCCATTTTGTTGAGGGGTATTGGTGCAAGAGGTCTGATGGATAATGCCATGAGTAGAAAAATATTGTCCTAACCCAGAATCTATGTATTCCCCGCCATTATCAGAACGAAATAGTTTGACAGTGGCCCCAAACTGAGTACAAATCATCTTATGAAAAGTGCGAAACACAGAGAAAACCTCACTCTTATCTTTCATAAGATACACCCAAGTAGCACGAGAAAAATCATCAATAAATGTAACAAACCATCGATGACCTTTCACAGACATAACTCGAGAGGGACCCCAAACATCAGAATGTATTAAGGAAAAAGGAACTAAACTTTTATTCAAACTAGGAGCAAAAGAAGCTCTGTGCTGTTTTCCGAGTTGACAAGACTCACAAAGAAAGTCAGACACATGATGATTGGCGAAACCAGAAGGAAATAAATGCTTAAGTAAATGAAATGAAGGATGCCCAAGACGCCGATGCCACAGCCATAAATCAGCGGGGGTAGTAGAAGACATGGTGGAAGAATAAGCAAGTTTGTCCGGTTGATCTAGGAAGTAGAGACCATTTTCTGCACTACCACTGCCAATCGTCCTCCTCGTGACAAGGTCCTGAAAAAGACAATGATCAGGAAAAAATGTCACACTACAATTCAAGTCCTGGGTGAGACGACTCAAGGATAACAGATTAACAGAAAAATTGGGAACATGGAGAACAGAAGACAGATGTATGGTAGGAGTGACGTGGACTAAACCTTTTCCAGAAATGGAAGAAACAGTACCATCGGCAATCCTAACTTTGTCCTGACCTGAAGAGGGCTTATAGACAGAGAAAAGATCAGAGGAGCCAGACATATGATCTGAGGCACCAGAATCAATGATCCAAGGCAAAGACTTATGACACAGGAAAGCACGAGGAGAAGAGGCTAAGTTACCTGAGCGGGCAAAGGACGAGGAAGCTGTACTGAGAGCAGGAGAAGACCGGCGGTCCAACAATTGGCGCAAAGCATCCTCTAGCTCAGTATCAGAAGCTTGGCCAACAGAGCAGAATTGGAATCGAGTGGATCAACGGCACTAGTCTGATGAGCCCGGGAATAGGAACCACGTCCTCTAGATTGGCCTGACCGACCGCCTCGAGAACCAGACCGATCACCTCGACCCCCGGATGGAGTCCCATGAAGCTTCCAACACGTCTCACGAGTGTGCCGCGGCTTCTTGCAGTAATCACAGAATACAGACTCCTTAGCAGCAGACGGAGGGATGGGAGTCAGGCTGAGACCATCTCGAGGAGTAGACAGTAATGCTGAGCGGTCAGTAGAGACAGGGGACATCATAGCAGACCGGCGACTCTCCTCATTCTGTACATAGGCAAATGCCTCCTGAAGTGAAGGAAGAGTGTCCATACCCAGAACTCGACCCCGAACTGGATCATACTCCACATTTAGGCCGGCCAGAAATTTAAAGACCCGTTCCGTGCGAGGAACTTCTTGTACCCGACAGAATCAGCAGGGCAAACGGGCTTATAGTCTTCCAGGTGGTCAAGGCGTTTCCAGCCGTTGGTGAGAAATGTGAAATATTGCAGGACAGTCTGCTCCCCCTGAATTGAGCTCTCAATACAGCGGCGCAACTCAAATGCTTGTGAGAAATTCCCTTTGCGGGAATAGGTGACAGCACAGCATCCCAAACTTCCTGGGCAGTCTCCATAGACAAGTAGCCTCACCAAGTTCTGGAACCATAGAATGGATAAGCCAACTCATAATCAAAGAGTTGTTAATCTCCCATTGGTCATAACCTGAGTCAGTGGTACTCGGTGCCTGTATCCTGCCATCAACATACCCCATCTTCCCTCTGCTCTTCAAAAACATAGTCAAACTTTGAGACCATGTTAGGTAGTTCTGACCATTAAATAGAGAGGTGGTGATTTTCATACTAGGGTTGGGGTTCTCAATCATGGTAGTAGGTATAATGGGACTCTCACTCTTTGGTGTTTGAGAAGAAGGGGACACACTGAAGGAATCTGTCATGGATACAATACTACCAAACCCGCAACAAAACTAGTGGTAATCACAAACCCATAAGATGGTACTATGAAGGCATAACAAAATTAAGAAGGCATAACAAAATTAAGAAATCATAAAGTTTTTTTTGTTTTGTTTTGTTTTTTGTTTTGTTTTTTGTTTTTTATATATATATATATATTTATTTATTTAGTTATTCATTTACATAGATGTATTGGTACCGTGTATATACAGAATACCAAACCGAGATGAGAGAATACCAGAGAGGCGGCGGCGCGAGGCTGACGAGGGCTCGGCGAAGGCAGACGAAGGCTGGAGGAGCTCGACGAAGGCTGACGAACTGCTGGAGGAGCTCGACGAAGGCTGAGGAAGGTCGATGCAGAGGCGACGGCGACTGAGGAAGATCGACGAAGGCTGACGGTGATTGAGGAAGATCGACGAAGGCTGAGGAAGGCGACGAAGGTTGAGGAAGACGAAGCAGAGGTAAATTTTTGACCCCTAAAGTGTCGTTGGTGCGAAGGGCGACCAACAAAGGTGAGCCAAACCTTAGTGGTTCTGCTCTGATACCAAGAAGCTTGAATAATCAGCTTAGGGTATGATATAAAATCATCCCTTATTTATAGAGGAAATTAGGGTTTACAAGAGAGACAAGATGGGCCCTAAGGGCAGCATAGAATAATACAAACCCTATAATGCAACTTTCGGTGAATAGAAAAATACAATACTTTCGGCTAATATGATATATGCTAACAGTATCTCTGTTTTGAGGGTTGAAGAATTTCTAAAAAGCCTCTACACCTTCTTGAGAGCTACTTCCTCTTCTTCTTCTTCTTGTGCAAACAACCCTTTGAGCAAGCCTATCACCTTGAATCTATATCCATACATCATATACACCTTCACACCTGAGCCTAGGAACTTTGGTTGAGCCTTGAACACCATAATTCAAGCTTGAGAGTGTGTTGGGACTTAGTTTGATTCATAAAAAAAGGCTCACTTCTTTGAGAGGTATAAGCTTGTCATCCTCTCTTTTGCTTCTTGTTCTATATATTGCTATCTAGTTCTTGTAGTTTTGTGTTGTGTTGATTCTCTTCCAAGGGTTTAAGTTTGGGTTCGGAGAGCTACCAAAAGGGTAGAGAGAGTTAACACTCGTTCTTACACCTTTACCTATAGCTCAAACCCTTGCTTTTACACCCTTTCCTTTGCTTTCTAAATTATTTTCCAGAGTTCAAAAAAGGCTAAAAATCATGCTTTGAGGTTTCAAAAGTGGAGGGGTTAGCGATCCCTTGTTCTTACTTACTAGCTTTGTTTTCTCTCTTTGTTGTTTAGCTTTTTAGGCTCTTTTCATGTACTTTGAGCCACTATTTTTCATCCATTAAGGGCTGTTTTAGGGTTGTTCTAGGTTGTTTAAATAGTTCATGCTTTGATTAGCTTGATTGTTGTCTCATAAGTTTGCATACATAGCTTGTTGAATATTGTTATAAGCTTTTCCTTGTCTAATTTCCATGTTTAAGAACCTCATTTTAATAATCAACTTGCTATTCATTTCTTTCATTTGAGAGCCGTTTCAATTAGTTGATGGTTATTCAAACGTGAACTAGCGATTTATGCTTAATAGCTTAATCTCTATGGAGGTTCATTGTCAACGACATAATCTCTTATTCATGTTGAGAATCACCTCCCGTTTGACATGTTTCTCACTTAGTGGACGTAATAATCACACCTTGGACTTAATGGATTAAAGGATGGCAAAGACTAATGAATTTGGCTTAAAATGAACCAACCCACATAAAGAAAATGAGTTATGTTACTTGGGTTTGGCCGGACATTATGCCGAATCTGTTGTGTCAAGGGCTGTCTTACATCAATTCATGATGTTTTGATGAACCTTGAAGCGTCTCTACCTCCTTCTTTGAGTTCACTCTATGATAGGAGGGAGGGGTGGTTGTAGTTCCTTGCATTTATTGATTTTTGTCTAAATTGTATCTGAAATCATCAAGCAATCAACTTGCTCATTGATGGTTTTGGAAATGATTCCAACCTTCTCTCGAGGCTTTCCCATGACAGAGAAGTGTAAGAGGGACAATCAAAGTCTAGAATAACTCTGTCCGCACTGTTTCACTTCAGAGCAAAAAATAGGATTTCCATGAAATTAAGGCACGACCGACCCTTTTGGGGCCTGGCCAGGCCTCATTGAGGCACGGCCGGCCATCTATGTTTGGTCAGCAGTATGTGTTGTAGAAAACAGAGGGCAGTGGCTGAAGGTGAAACATAACAGGCCTAGACAAACACAACTGTTCTTGGACATTGTGCATGCAACCATTGTGCATCCTTGCTTACCTCAATGTTGTAAATTAATGCTCCGAGTATTGTTGTAATTAATTAATTTATTATTGTTATAATTAGTCTTGTTAATTATTAGTGTTGTAATTATTACTATTGTTTATTTATAATTGTTACAGCTAGTTAGTTTACTTCTCATGATTATCCTTGTTTTAATAAAGTAGTTAGCTAGTTAATTCTTTGCTTATTTATTCATTTGGTTTTGTAATAATTAGTTTAATTTGGACTTTCGGACTTTGATTTGTACCCTCTTGCACGAGGGCAAATATGTAATAAGTTGTATGTCTTCCAACCCCACGTCTTTCTCCTTTTTACTTACTTGCTTACGATGGTTAGAATAGAACATCATTTTTCAAATTAGCATTCTTATGCTTTGCATCCATTGTCTTGCATGCATCAAAGGTTCGGCTCATTATACTAACCCAATATCAATGTTCAAATTCATTACTTGAATATGTGCTTTATCTCATGTCTTGAATGGAATCATATGCCATCCTCATAGCCCAGCCTATAAAATACATAATGTGTGGGTTGCATTTAGTCATATTGCATTAATTAAGAACATGCATATTTTTCTAATTATTTTGCTTTGTTTTGGCTTGGAGTACTAGGTGAGTAATTTTGTGTTTTAGCATCTTGCATCGAATGTTTGTGTTACCATGTCAAAGCATACTTCCATGACTCTAATTACTTAAATGATATAACTGTTTGAATGCCTATGGATGAAGGCTAGTTGCTTGAATTAGGATAGTTTGATTAATGTCCATTTTAAGCCCACTTTTTCAAGTGGCAAATTCACAAAACAATTTCAAAGAAAACATGAAATCAAATGTTCCAATTTTTGCAAATTAGTCTATATTTGTGTGTGTCACATAGTAAAAATAGCTAGTAATTGGAACAAGAGCATATAATGTAAATAAAAATCACATCATGATTAGTAGAGGCTGATCTTTGATTAGGCGAGTGGGGTGCTCAATTCATGACCTTCCCCTCTTGTACCTAAGTTCTCGAGCCAAGACACTTTGGTGATGATGGACTAATGGCCTTTGGCACGAGTCTCAGGTTTCCTAAATTTTTCAAAAATAAAATAGTTAGGTGGCGACTCTAAAATCTAGCAAAACAGTCCATTTTCGGCATTTGATTCAAACATCGATTTTCCAAAAGAATTCCCGGATTTGGACTCTTTTGTGTTTTCACTGTTTCACATTACACTTTGTGAAATCAGATTCAGAACCACGGAAGTCTGAACTGTAGGGTTATTTGTCTTCCAAAAGGAGCACGAAAAATGAGCCACAAAATGTAATGGGGATCTAGGCATTAGAAAGGCGAAACTCATTAATGATTGTTTTCTTTTGAAATGGTGGTGGAGATTTGGGTGTGAAAATGGCACTCTCTTGAAACAAGTGATTTGCAGCAAGTATCCAGAGACTGGAGGGGGTTGGTGTCCAGTACATGTTGCAAGTACAAGGTTGTTTATGGTTCGGAGAGATATATTGGGGGTTGCTGAAAATAGTCCTAAGCTGCTGGAGTATTTTAAGGTCAACACAAAGCTTATTATTGGTGATGGGAGGGAAACAAAATTCTGGCTTGATAATTGGGTTGGTAATGGGTGCTTAAAAGATGCATTCCCTAGATTATTCTCTATGTCCCTTGATCAATGTGAATCAGTGGCAGTGGTTAATAACAGGAGAAATGGGAATGAAGAGTGGGATTTGGCCTTCAGAATAACCTTGTTTCAGTGGGAACTTGAAGAGTTGAGGAGGTTGAAAGTGATGTTACAAAATGCTCCTGTCTTCAGGGAAGGACTGTTGGATAGATTGAGATGGAATGTAGATAAGTCTGGTGAGTTTATTGTAGCCTCTGCCTACAAGTGGAATTAATTACCATCTGAAGTTACTACAAAATTAGGAGAATTCATTTGGAAGAATGTGGCTCCACCGAAGGTGCAATTTTTTGGGTGGTTAGCATGGAAATGGAGGATCAAGATATCCTGTTATCTTCAAAGCATTGGAGTCCTCAATGATGATTCAAATGTTAACTGTATCTTTTGCAAGAATGAATTGGAAACTATTAATCATGTGCTGTTGTGGTGCCCTTTTAGTTAGAGGATTTGGTCCAATGTCATTAATTGGTGGGGAGTATCTTGGGTGTTGTCGGGGTCTGTGACTGGTCTTTTGCAGTGGTGGGCTAATTATAGATTCAACAAAAGAGAGAAGGTCTCCTGGAAGGTTATTCCATTGGCGGTGCTCTGGTCCATATGAAGGCAGAGGAATGAAAGTATTTTTAATGGCATATAGGTGGATTTGGAAAGTTTGTGTGAACTTACCAAAATAAGGATTGCATTGTGGTTCAGAGCCTCTAGCCCTGCTTTTTGTTACTTAGTCAATGATATGGGCCCCGTTTGGTAGAGCTGTGGGAAAGTGATTATAACTTATAGTTTAACAGCTTATAGCTTACAATTGTGAACATAAGCTGATTTTTGACTTATAAATTAAGCTTCTCCTCCCCCACTCAAAGAATAAGTTGATTTTCGACTTAAAAAAAGCTATAAGCTGTATTGTTAGGCTGAACCAAACACATCAAAATAGCTTAAATTAAGCTAAAAGCTGAAATAAGCTGAAAATAAGCCCTACCAAACAGGGCCATTGTGTACAATCTGCAGCATGTGAAGTTCTGCTTTATGAATTGATGGGCCTGGGCTGTGATCTTGTCTGTTTGCTGGGTTCCCTTCTGTTGAGATTTGCCTGCTACTGAGCTTTGGTGTGGATCTGGTGTGTGTTCTTCTTAGAGTGAGATTTGTAAGCTGTGTGTTTTGTGGTTGATTGGGTTTAGGTTTGGGTTTGGGTTTGTTGGTGTCGTTGTGTTTGGTCTCTCACCAAACCTTTTATGGTTCAGCTTGCAAATGATTGGGCTCTCTTCTCGATACCAACCTAATTAGGATTGGGGTAGTTAGCTATGATGCGGTCTGCTCTTCCACTTCTTTATTGATTTAATCTCATTTGTTGAATGGTTTGTCATCAATAAAGGTTCCTTTTTGGCTGATCAAAAAAAAAAAAAAAAAACACCTAGTATGTAATTGAGCCTAACATACTCATATTGAAAACCAAAGCAACCTCTTGTAACGATTTAAAATGTTGAGGCAATTCTTTATTGAAGTGCAAGCACTGTTAGAACTATCCAATCATGCATTATAAATACTAGTTTAGTGAAACCTAAGTAGCCTAATCTGCCAATCTAGGTAGGTGAACTGTGCTCTAAAATGTGAATTCATGAATATTTATTAATAAATCCAATCAAATTTGCAATTTAACATGGTCAAACTTGTGAATTATATATGAAATTTATTTAATACAATTATTTATTACCATAATTTCATAGGTTCACACAATCAAACTAATGCAAGTACTAGAGGGTAATGATTAGTAATGGCTAGTGCCCATGTGGTACACACAACCTTTAGTTAGAGACTGCTCACACTTGGGATTGTTCAAGTTTTCATGTTCCTTTAATAGAACCAAGGGTAAATTACACTAACCACCATAACGTTTAGAAAAGATATAGTAGACCACATAATTTCGGCATAATCGCACTGTTCTTCCTTTTAGTAAGGCTAAAATGCCTAAAACTAATGCAGATAATGGGTAGACAGGGATAAATAAAGGTAAAATATTTATTTTAGTGTAAAAATGATGACGACATGATTTTTCCATCTATACGACTAACAAATTATTGAGAAAAGGGGCACTAAATGTCAAATGGAGTACAACTGTAAGGGAACCTAGTGTAAATATGCCAGACTTGTGGGGTTTAATGTATTTTCTTCAAATCTCAAGGGAGATTAGTGTAATTTTCCCTAGAACCAAAGAGCCCCAAGTTTTGGTGTGCTTGTGGTGTGGGACTGTATTGAGAATCTTTAAACTCATTTTCATTACACAAAAATTGTAGCTTACACTTGTTTATATACTGTAAACAAATATCTAATCTATACAAAATATCTAATCCTAACTAACTCTCTTTAACCATATGTAACTATATAACAAACTATTTAACCACCACAACTAATTCCATTGTAGCATGCCATCGGAACACTACTCTTACAGGTTTGTGATGGAGAGGCTATAACAAACAAAGGCAGCAGCTCAGGTTTGCTGCTGTATGATGATGATGAGATAACTTCTGCAGCCTCCCTCAAGCTGATAGGGTAAGGAAGCACTAACAGATTGTCACGAAGATAATGAAATTTAGAAGGAGAAAGAGGTTTAGTGAAAATATCAGCTACCTGATCAATGGTAGGAATATATTTAAGTTCAATCTGTTTGGCAACCACTTTTTCTTGAATAAAATTGCAATCGATTTCGATATGCTTTGATCGAGAATGAAAAATAGGGTTGGATGCTAAAGCTATAGTAGATAAGCTATCACACTAGATAACATGAATAGCAGAAGAGGAAACACATAAATCCTTGAGTAACTGCTGAATCCAAGTGAGCTCAGCTGTGGCATGAGCTAAGGCTCGATACTCAGCTTCAGTGGATGATCGAGAGACAGTAGCTTGCTTTTTAGCTAACCAGGAAATCAAGTTTGAGCCAAGATATACACAATAGCCAGAGGTAGATTTTCGATCAAAACTATCACTGGCCCAATTAGAGTATGAAAAAACAGAAAGAGAAAAAAGGACTAGGTGTGAAAAAAAGACCATGAGACAAAGGTCCTTTCACATATCGAAGAAGCCTCTTAACTGCTTGAAAATGAGCATTAGTGGGAAGATGCATAAACTAACAAGCCTGATTAACAGCATATGAGAGATCACGTCTTGTGATAGTCAAATATTGCAGACCACCTACTAAACTTCTATACAGAGTGGGCTGAGTAAATGGTAGAGAATCAGCGGCAAAACATACTGTTTTAATAACCATAGGAGAAGAACATGGTTTGCAGTCTTGCAAACTTGCTTTGTGCAATAAGGCAGCTGCATACTTGGCTTGAGATAAGAAGCAACCATGCTTATGAGAATGAACTGAAATTCCCAGAAAATGGGATAAAGAACCAAGTTCTTTCATAGAAAAAACCTTGTGCATTTGCTGAAGAAGTTGAGCAATTAGAGCAAAATCATTACCAGTTAGTAAGATATCATCAACATATACCAAGAGAATGGTGAGATTAGTAGAAGTTTTTCTGATAAAAAGAGAAGTATTAGACAGACTGTTTGTGAACCCCTGAGAGAGCGAGAAGGCTAAAAAAGTAGAGTACCAAGCCTTAGGGGCTTGCTTGAGACCATATAAAGCCTTCTTGAGTTTGCAAACATGAGTTGAAGATTACACAAATCCTGGAGGCTACAACATATAGACTTCTTCCTGAAGAATGCCATGAAGAAATGCATTTGAAATATCAAGCTGTTTGATAGGCCATTGAAACTGAAGAGCAATACTTAAGAAGATTCTAATTGTGGGTTGTTTAGCCACCGAACTAAAAGTCTCATGAAAGTCAATTCCTTCTTGTTGCAAAAACCCCTTTGCCACCAATCTAGCTTTATAACAAGCAATTGTACCATTTGAATCTCTTTGAATGCGAAAAACCCATTTGCACCCAATGGCAATCTTATGAGGAGGAAGATCAACAAGGTCCCAAGTGCCTTGTTGTTGAAGAGCCTGATATTCTTCCTTCATGGCTTGAAGCCACACAGGAGATTGAAAAGCAGCTTGAACAGAGGTAGGTTTAGTGTCAAGAAGAGAGACAATAGCAGAAAGACACTGAGGAAGTTTGTGTGTGGATCTAGTAATTATGGGATGTGTGTTAGAGACAGGAGAAGGAAAAGAAGGAGGAGGTAAGTCAATGGTAATAGAAGAAATAGGAATAGGTTGAACAATAGAAGTAGGAGTAGGAGAAGAAGAAGGTCCAGAAAAAGAAGAAGGCTCAAAAGGAGCAGTAGATGACACAAAATGAGATGGAACAGAAGAAGAAGAAGACTGAGCAGGAAGCACTGATGAAGAACTGAGTGAAGAAGGCTAGAAAAAGGAATTAAGAGCAGACAAATCTGAAGATGAAGGAGAAGAAACTAAGGGCTGCTGCTGAGAGAAAGGAAAACAAGATTCATTAAAGACTACATGCCTAGAAATGTAGACTTTTCCAAAAAGAGGATCAAGACATCTATAACCCTTAATAGTAGGATGATACCCTAAGAAAACACAAGAAATGGATTTGGTGCCAGTTTGTGAGGATTATAAGGCTTTAACCAAGGAAAACATTGGCAACCAAATACTTTGAAAAATGAAAAATCAGGTAAGGTATGAAACAACATTTCAAAAGGAGTCTTGTGATGTAAAACACTAGAGGACATTCTGTTAATGAGAAAGGTAGCTGTGGCAATGGCATCAAACCAAAAATTAATTGGAATAGAGGAGTGATGAAGCAATGTGATTGCAGTTTTAGTAATATATCTGTGTTTGCGTTCAGCTAAGCCATTTTGAGCCTGAGTATATGGACAACTACTTTGATGAACAATGCTGTGAGAAGACAACAAAGTATCAACTCTTTTATTAACAAATTCAATACCACAAACAGTCCTAAGTATTTAAGAGAAGTCTGAAACTGAGTGTCAATATAGGCTTTGAATACAAGCAATTTATCATACACCTTACTCTTGTAATTCAAATGATACACCCAAGTGAATCTACTGTAATCATCCACAAACAAAACATAGAAATGAAATGGAGCATTAGCCACTGTAAAAGGACCCCATACATCATTATGAACTAAGGCAAAAGGACAATTAACAGAAGTATTAGACAATTTGAAAGGAAGCCTATGAGCTTTAGACACATTACAATCAAGGCAAGACAAGTCCTTATTCAATGAAAGTTTATTTGGTAAAAAAACAGCCATATGTTGAAGCTTTAAAGAAGATGGATGGCCTAATCTGTGATGCCAAAGCATATCAGACATAGGAGCTGTAGTGCTAGACTGAAAAACTTGGGGAGAGAATTGCTCAGATGATGGAATGAACTGGTAGAGACCATTGACATTAACACTTCTATACAGAACCTTGTTCGTGCATTTGTCCTGAATGGCAAAAGTATTAGCATAAAAAATAACAAGACAATTGTGGTCTTTGGTAAGTTGATGCATAGATAAAAGATTTGAAGAAATGGTAGGTACATGAAGAAGATTTGAGAGGTGAAAAGAATAATATGGAGTAGGCAAGAGACTTTTACCTATGTGACTGATTGGTAAATAGGAACCATTACCAACTTGAACTGTTCTTGACCTTGATAAGACTGAAATTGTTGAAGATTAGTCAAGTCATTGTCAAATGGTTGGCGGAGTAGAGTCAACATACCAAGGAGGTATGGGAGGATCAGAAGAAGGCTAGGGCACTGAAGCAGCGTAGGCCTTTGACTGAGACAGAGAGGACTGTGAGGAGTTGCTGTGAGAGGAAGGTTGAAAAGTAGGATCCAGTCAATGCCAACATTCAAAAGCAGTATGACTCAGACCTCCACAAATCTAACATCGAGTTAAAAATAAAAATTGCCTCTGGATCTATTATTATTGTACCTATTATTGGATCTGCCTCCTTGAAAATTATTATATCTGCCTCCTCTGGAACTGCGATATTGACCTCTGCCTTTTGAAGAATGAAAGCCTCGATTAGAAGAACTTGAAGAATCATAACTAGACTGAGAGGAAGATAAAGATCCTCGTGAGGCAGAGTAGGCAACATGAAGAGCAGTGCTAGTGGAATGTTTAAGTTTTTGTTCAATATGAATGGCCTGTGAACATAACAAGGAACACAAATTTTCCATTTTGACAATCTCAGATCGAGTACGAATGAAGGTTTTAAAAGCATCATATTCCTCTGGTAGACCATTCAAGGTTAGAAATACCAGATCCTCATCATCAACTTTTGCAGAAGCTAAAGCCAGCTACGCTTCAAGATCTTTGACTTGAGATAGATATACCTCCATTGAAGATGATTTCTTACGGAGTGTTTGGAGTTTGGTTTTCAGTTGATGGATATGAGAACGTGAAACAGAAGTAAACTGCTTCTTCAAAAATTGCCATACTTGATCACTGTGAGTCAAATGAAGAACAGAAGAATAAATGGATGAAGATAGAGTTGTAGTCAAACAAGTGCGCAAATGTGCATCAATCAGTTGCCATTTTGCATAACTTGGATTTGGAATGGCTTTTCCAGATGCATCAATGAATTCTGGAGATGGATATGGATTGGATCCATTTACATGATCAAGAAATCCAGATGCTAGAAGCACATTTGTCATCTGCGACTTCCATATGAGAAAATTGTTGGATTCGAGCTTCACTGTGATGAGAGAATTGAAATTTGAAATCAGTAAACTGAGATTTGGTGGTAGAGAAGAATCTTCCATTGAAAGGCTGTGGATCTTGCGCACGTGGATCTTGCGCACGAGAGCTCAATGCTCTAATACCATATTGAGAATCTTTAAACTCATTTTCATTAAACAAAAACTGTAGCTTACACTTGTTTATATACTGTAAACAAATATCTAATCTATACAAAATATTTAATCCTAACTAACTCTCTTTAACCATATGTAACTATATAACAAACTATCTAACCACCGCAACTAATTCCATTGTAGTATGCCATCGGAACACTACTCTTACAGGTCTGTGATGGAGAGGCTATAACAGACAAAGGCAGCAGCTCAGGTGTGCTGCTGTATGATGATGATGATGAAAGCTGTGTGCTGTGAGATGGTGATGATGAGATAACTTCTGCAGACTGAAGCAAGTTGGTGTGATGCTTTTATAAAAAGCAATGGAAACCTCACACTCAGGTTGCAGTGATTTGGAACTCTGTAGGTATTTACATGTATGCACGCCCTGGAGGTACCCCACTCTGATGGTATTTTTTACAATGGACGATTTCGCTCTGCAAATCTGTTACTTTGAG
>JAPPVO010000002.1:169026552-169174052 GCA_030407325.1 Camellia japonica | reverse complement strand
CATTTCACATGCCAAATGGTGAGATAACTGTCACATTGGATGATGTGCGGACCATACTTGGCATTCCAGTCACTGGCATGGCTTTGTCATGTCCTAAGTTAACAAGATACGAGGCTACTGAATCGGTGCGTGATACTTTGGGAGTGCCAGTGAATGATGCATTTGTAGAATTAGTTCAATCTTGTGGGCAATCTGTGAAGCTAGAGTGGTTGCGAATTAGATTTCATGAAGTTAACGATACTGATGATGCAAATTTCATAGAATACGCAGCGAGAGCTTACTTGCTATATTTATTAGGTTGTACCCTCTTCGCTGACAAGAGTGGGACTCAAGTACCTGTTGCTTACCTGCACATGTTAACTGACATTGATGCTGTTAGCTCATATACATGGGGTGCTGCAACTTTGGCATTCTTGTATAGACAATTAGGACTTGCTAGTAGGGCTGGTCTTAAGCAGATTGCTGGTTACTTGAAGCTATTGGAAGCATGGATTTATGAGCATTTTCGTTTAGGAAGGCCTCATCCAAATTTGTCCTATTCTAATGAACAACCTCGTGTATGTCGTTGGAGTCCACGGAGAGATGGAGGTTTTACAGAAGACCACTTGCAGACATTACAAGAGCAACTTGACATGTTACGTGCTAATGAGCTTAGACATTTTATAATAGTGTGATATTGTAAAAAAAAAAAAAAAAAGATTTCATAACTAACATTATGCATTCCCTATTTGCAGATCGAGTGGGATCCATACCGTTTATATAGGACACACCATCCACTTCATGAGGTTGCATATTATACTGGGTGTTTGAAATACTTTGATATTGTTGAACCCTATCACCCCCAATAGGGTTTTGCGATAGTTTGGTAGGGTCCAAACCATCCCACCAGCACCATTATCAATACCATGATACGATATGGGTGTAATGGGAGAATCATGTGTTGTCCGTTAACGCTCATAGTGTGCCTGTATAGCAGCGCCCATCTGAATGTGTACAGGGATACCGTAAGTGGTATGCTCGTGTTTTGCACTGGGTTGTTCAAAATCCTACGCATCGCTCTCAGTTTGATCCACGTGTTCAACGTCCTAAGAATGATGTTACTACGGATCCTGAGTGGGTAAGAAAATTGTGAATTAACTTTTTTCACTTTTAAGTGGTTTACCATAAATCAAACACTAAGTACGATTTTTATCAATTTCTTTTGCAGTGTAATGATGCTGCTTTCAATGTTGGTGCTGCAGTCCATAGGCTCGGTCATGATGAGTGTGTCTTGCACCCTGACATGCTGTATGAAACCATTGGTTGCATGTTGCAAGTTCTTGATGGACAGAGTTTGGGATCTACTTCGACACGTACAGAGCATCAAGTCTACTATCGTAAATGTTGTAGGATGGACCGTACATGAGGATTGAGATCTAGTTTTTGTTTGATGACATAATTTTGCATAATGTCTAGCCCGTATACATTTTGGGATATAGTTTTGTGTTGATCGTACATGATGGTTGGGATGTAGTTTTTTTTTTTTTTTTTTTTTTTATGGCATAGTTTTTGTGAAAGCCTAGCCCGTACAGAATTTGGGATCTAGTTTTTTTTTTTTATGACATAGTTTTTGTGAATGCCTAGGCCGTACATAATTTGGGATATACTTTTCCCTAATGGCATAATTTTTGTGGATGCCTTGGATCTTTTGTAAACTGGATGCTTGGTTGGACAAGTAATGAATTGCCATACTTTTGTAAGAATTTTAAACAGTTTCACATCTATTTTGTATTCAATATTTATGTCAATGGAAACTTATTTTGGCGAACATATGGATTTGTTATTGTTTGTAATGCATTGTAATGGTATTAAAGTGTTTTGGAGGGATATGGTACCATTTGCTGGAAGTTACATTATTTTTTTCAGTGCTATGGGCCAGTTCAGCGGCATACTGCTAAACAATTTCCATTATTCCGGTGTTTAGTTGTCGGAAATCATAGATCCCTCCAGCATTTAGCTGCTATATATTTCCAAAGCCACTTCATCCTAAACAATGTTTTTTTTATTTGTGATGGGCCTGTTCGGTAATACAATGCTAAACAATTTGAATTACTCTAGTTCCATGTTACCGGAAAAAATTTTGTTTCCCAGCATTATGTTACCGTTCAATTGGATAATTTCTGTTCTCTTCCCAACAAAGCCAGTAAAGTCCACATTGAAGTGCCTGTTCGGTCACACAATGCGAAACAATTTACAAAAATTCGGTGCTATAACGCCGAAATGAATGGTTTTGTCCAGCCTTTTGTGGTTATACATTTACAGAGCCACTTCCTCCCAAATGATGTGGTAATAATTTGTGCTGGGCCTGTTAGATAATAAAATGCTAGTGAATTTTAATTACTCTAGTGTCGTGTTACCATACAAACTATTTTTTCCCAGCATTATGCTGCCATACAATTGGAGAATTTCAATTTGCTTCACAACAAAGTTAGTGGAGCCCACTGTGAAGTGTCTGTTCATTCACACAATAGTAGACAAATTACATTTGTCCGGTGTTATATTGCTGGAAGAAATATATTTGTCTAGCGTTCTGTTGCTATATATTTACAGAGCCACTTTGTTCTAAATAATAATTTGGGCCTATTCGGTAATAGAATGTTAACGAATTTGAATTAATCCAGTTCGATAAAAAACATCCATAAATCAAACACGCATCTATAAAATCAAACATAAAAAGTTTCCATAAAATATTTCATAACAAAATCAAGTGTACGAATATCCATAAAAGCATCCAAAAAATTTGTCATTGTTTGCATCCATCAATCAAATATGTTATCACAATTCTCAACTTCTTCAAAAGGATCACTTGTTTCGTCTCGTCAATCATTTGGAATTTATAATAAAAAAATCAGTCTCTGTTTTGTAATCTAACTTCACAAAAGCACTTTTTGAAACTGGAAGCATATCTAACTTCCTCCAATGAGGATTTACGCACGAGAGGGGAATCGGTCGACCTTGTTGAAAATACTAAGCTATTTCATGTGCACATAGCAACCCATGTGTAAGTCGCAAAATGCAGCTACATGCAGCAACATCTATTCCCACACTATTCGATCTCTTTGACTCTACTAATATTTTGTCTAAACTACAAATTGAAATAAAACCACGTAACTCAGTGAACTCAGTAGGTGTGTAGTTGTGTTGGACTACAATCAAACTCTGCTGAAATGAGGCTTTAATGTCTGCATGCTGCAACTCTAACAAATTGTGTATTTTGGTCCATGATGTCTCAAAACTGCCTTAACTTGATCTAAGTTGTCTCTTCAACTTAGCATGAGAACTCTCCGCCCTACAAGTTTGTATATTTTGGTATTTAATATAAAAATCAAAGAATTATAGCAAGTCATAAATGCAATGACCATAATTTACCTGTTTATAGTAGTATTTCCGAAATGCATATTACTGTCTGTCCAAGTTGCAACAAATTTTTCCTTGTATGGCTCTAACCAATTGGTAGTAACATACTTAATAGCTTCAGGATACGTACTAAATTCAGTCTTCAAAGTGGAAAATTGTTCATTGAATTCTGTTTCTGTTCTAACCAATACCAAAGCACTCCAACTATGCATGAACTTATCCCATTTATCTTTCGTCTCAAAAACCTTTTTGCACTTCATCAGAACATTCTTGCTAATATGCAATCTATATAAAAGATTAGTGGCCATAGGTAGAACTTTTGATATGCCTTTTATCAAAGCCAACTCCCTATCTGTAATAATGACTTTTGGAAAAAGCAGTATTTTTCATAACAGTACGCAATACGCCTAAAGCCCATGTATAGTTGTCCTCCCCGTTCATGACCAAGATAAGCAAAAGCAATTGAAAAAGTCAAGTCCATTGATGTTACCCCAACAATCTCTAAGAGAGGGAGTCGATACCTATTAGTCTTGTGTGTGCAATCCATAATCAACACATGTGGAAATGCACGTAACAACTCCAAACTAATTGGGTGTGCCCAGAACAAGTCAATCACCATCTCTCTATCATCACATCGATGCCACTCAACATAATTTTGAATCAACAATTGCCCTAATAGTTGTTGTATCTGTGATCTTCCTGCCCTTTGTACTACTTAATGTCGATGATGTGCGTTGTAGATTGTCTTCATTGTTGTCGCATTAAAGGCATCCCTTTGTTTCAATGTAACCAATATCTCTTTTGGTCGAACCATACTCTTCGACATGTCAACTAATAAGGATGTTTCCTCCTTAGATAATCTGCCAGCAAATGAGTGCTCTTCAAGATGTTTAGTAGACGGATGATTGTGCACTCTACATAAGACATGCAACATCCACTCATCATTTGTAGGTAATTTTTTCCCCCTTAATAGAAATGGACATCCACACTTTTTAGAACCTGTCAACCTCAATCGTTCCCCATTGATCTTCCTGTTGTCTCTATAATAACCATTTCTTTCACAAGCAAGAGTAAGTCTTGGTTTTTTGCCATTACCTCCTGCATCTGATGTCTGTATAACAATGACAAATCCAGTCTTCCTTCCAACGTCAACAGCCTATTTAATTAATGCTTGATGACTACTAAAATCTAAACATAATAAATACATTTATACGTCAAATTATTAATAAAACTCAATACAAATTAGAAATAAGAAAAAATTGTATTCATAAAAAAACTTAACAAACCTCTTCTATAATGAATTCATGACTAGAGTCCACTAATAATGCAGTACTTGCATTGTTGCAATGAGTATAAGTATAATCTTTCCAAGCAAAACAAAAAAAAAAAAAATTATACTGAAAATACATGGCAATGAGTAGCCGAACAAATTAAAAAAATCCGGCTTTATATTACCGGAAATTTATCTTTTATTCGGCAATTTGATACCAGACTTTTTTTTTTTTTTTTGGGCATTGTGATGCCGGACTATGTTATTTTATTCAATTTCGAAACACTAAACAAAAGTCGCAGACTAGCCCTGAAAATCGAAACAAAAACCTACCAAACTAATAAAAAAAACTCACCATTTCACTTTTTTGATAGTTTTTCACCACCGTTTCTTCATCCATTACTTTTTTTTTATGATCAAAACACTATGATTATTAGCTTTTCAAAAGAGATGTGTAAGAGAAAAGAAAAGTTGAGAAAGGAAAAAGAGAAGCAGGGATTGAAACTCAAGGGGTGTAAGGAGATAATCAAATACATTTAATTTTAGTGTTTTGTCCCTTTAAGTAATTTCACACATAGATAAAATTGGAAGAAAAAAAAAAATCTTATATGGAAGGTGTAAAGAGGTAAAAGAGTGGTATAAGTAGAATCACCCAATAATCACTTACATGGAGGCTACTTCACAACTAAAATCACACCAAAATTACAAGTTTGACTTATATTTTTCTATTATACATCTCATTTAGAATTCATAATTTATGCTTGTAAGACTCATGGTTCTTGTTTATTTATTTATTTTAATAAAAAATGACTTCTCAATAAGTTGAAAAAGAAATAGACCATTTTTTTTTATTTATTTATCTTTTTTTTGGGGGGGAGGGGGGGGGGACAATTTCTCCCCTTTTTCTCTCTCTCTAAATAAATCATTGGTTGTAATGGTGCAATATATATATATACAGTCAAATAAAATTTGTTAGGATAAATAAGAGAAAAAAGAAGAAAATAATAATAATTTCTCTTCTATCTAGTTGGTTAAACTATATATATTAAAATATATATATAATTTTTTTTTTATATGTTATATTACCAAAAAAAATTTGTAAGTGTTAATTTTTTTATCATTGTTTTTAATTTCTTCTATATCTAATGGTGCAATTTAGGTATTATGAAAAAGCGTATAGCTCCTCTAGTCCGATTGCGAACTGTGTGGGCTCAAATATGGACTCATATTAATGATCCAAACCGTTCAATGTTTAAAATTTATCGATTATATCATTCTTGCAAAAAATCACGTTGATCAGATATCGATAGACATTTAATCAATTCATATTTCAATCAACGGCAAGTATGATTTTCAAAATAAATTGTTGATAGAATTGTGATAAGATTAAGTGGTTATTTATATCTGATTAAGTTGATTTTTAACAGGAATAATCTACTCAACGAGCTCTACACATTAAACTGTTTAGAATATCAAGATGGACCTTATTTTGGCCCACCACTACCCAACAACACCTTCCAGTCCGATTGCAAACTGGAAGGAGCTAGACCCTATGAAAAAATAGTAATCAGATTTTTTTTTTTTTCTCTTCCAGTCTTTTCAATTTTAGTGAGATTCAAAATGAGAATTTCAAGAGAAATTGATATCTCTCAATTTCTTTCAATTTTACATTACTTCTCTTATCTTTACTAATCCAAACACGAAGAATATAAACCAAGACAAAAAATCATTTCTGCATTTTTCTTTCAATCCAAATGAAGAAACGGCTCCATCAATTCAAATTGCTTTACATGACCTAAAAAAAAAAAATAATAATGATGGTCATACACATGCTACTAAAGAGTGAGCTCTGTTCACTCAACGTTGCTCTACTTATATTTTTTTACGATCAAGTGATTATTTATATCCGATTAAGTTGATTTTTGACCGAAATAATGTACTCAACAAGCTTTACACAAACGATTTTGAATATTGAGATAGACCCTGATTTGGGCCCACCACTACCAAACAACACCTTCCAATCTAATTGCAAACTGAAAAGGAGCCAGGCCTATGAAAAATAGTAATCAGATTTTTTCCTTTTCTTTTCTCTTCCAATCTTTTCAATTACAGTGAGATTAAAAATGAGAATTTCAAGAGAAATTGGTTTCTCTCAATTTCTTTCAATTTCACAAGATTTCTCTTCTCTTTACTAATCCAAACACGATGAATATAAACGAAGACAAAAAAATCATTTCTCCCCTTTTTCTCTCTCTCTAAATAAATCATTGGTTGTAATGGTGCAATATATATATACAGTCAAATAAAATTTGTTAGGATAAATAAGAGAAAAAAGAAGAAAATAATAATAATTTCTCTTCTATCTAGTTGATTAAACTATATATATTAAAATATATATATAAATTTTTTTTTATATGTTATATTACCAAAAAAAATTTGTAAGTGTTAATTTTTTTATCATTGTTTTTAATTTCTTCTATATCTAATGGTGCAATTTAGGTATTATGAAAAAGCGTATAGCTCCTCTAGTCCGATTGCGAACTGTGTGGGCTCAAATCTGGACTCATATTAATGATCCAAACCGTTCAATGTTTAAAATTTATCGATTACATCATTCTTTCAAAGAATCACGTTGATCAGATATCGATAGACATTTAATCAATTCACATTTCATTCAACGGCAAGTATGATTTTCAAAATAAATTGTTGATAGAATTGTGATAAGATTAAGTGGTTATTTATATCTGATTAAGTTGATTTTTAACAGGAATAATCTACTCAACGAGCTCTACACATTAAACTGTTTAGAATATCAAGATGGACCTTATTTTGGCCCACCACTACCCAACAACACCTTCCAGTCCGATTGCAAACTGGAAGGAGCTAGACCCTATGAAAAAATAGTAATCAGATTTTTTTTTTTTTTTTCTCTTCCAATCTTTTCAATTTTAGTGAGATTCAAAATGAGAATTTCAAGAGAAATTGATATCTCTCAATTTCTTTCAATTTTACATTACTTCTCTTATCTTTACTAATCCAAACACGAAGAATATAAACCAAGACAAAAAATCATTTCTGCATTTTTCTTTCAATCCAAATGAAGAAACGGCTCCATCAATTCAAATTGCTTTACATGACGTAAAAAAATAATAATAATGATGGTCATACACATGCTACTAAAGAGTGAGCTCTGTTCACTCAACGTTGCTCTACTTATATTTTTTTACGATCAAGTGATTATTTATATCTGATTAAGTTGATTTTTGACCGAAATAATGTACTCAACAAGCTTTACACAAACGATTTTGAATATTGAGATAGACCCTGATTTGGGCCCACCACTACCAAACAACACCTTCCAATCTAATTGCGAACTGAAAAGGAGCCAGGCCTATGAAAAATAGTAATCAGATTTTTTCCTTTTCTTTTCTCTTCCAATCTTTTCAATTACAGTGAGATTAAAAATGAAAATTTCAAGAGAAATTGGTTTCTCTCAAATTTCTTTCAATTTCACAAGATTTCTCTTCTCTTTACTAATCCAAACACGATGAATATAAACGAAGACAAAAAAATCATTTCTGCTCTCTTCTTTTGGTTGTTCTTGATTGGCTTTTGACTAATCTTGGATCTAGTGCGAGCATATGATTATGCTGCCTTTGCGGTACCAACCTAGTTGGGATTGTGAAGGTTAGCTTTGATACTTTGTGCACTCCCTTGTTTTATTGATGTAATTTGCATGTAAAGTGCTATTTTCATCAATAACTCTTTTATTTTGCTGATAAAAAAAAAAAAAAAAAAAAAACTCACATTGCTGTACATACAAAAAAAATAATGATGGTCATACACATCTGATACTAGAGAGTGAGCTCTGTTCACCCACGTTGTTCTACTTACATTTTTTTACGATCAATTCTGTAATTAGTTTGTGTATCCGTTGAATTATTTGAAAAAAGGAAAAAGAGCATTACTTGATTGACAGCAGGAGGATTAGAAGCAAAATCTAAGAGACGTTGGATCTTGTTGGTGGAGAAATTGCTGACACCTATGCTCCTACACAATCCCATGTCCAAGCATCTCTCCATGGCACCCCAAGTGGTCTCCAGGTCCAGTACTGGTTCGAACTCAGCTTCCTCTGGGACTGCATTTGTAGCCCATGGCTTCAACTTCACTGGCCAGTGCACCAGGTACATGTCCCCATGTTCCATCCCCAACCTCCTACAATATAACACACCCAATCAATATATATATATATATCAGTAATATTATAAACCCAGACTTAACTATCTAAAAATTATTCAGCACTATCATCTTGTAATTTAGATTTATTTTACACATGAATCATATATTACACAAATTTAATCTTCACCACATAATCACTCATCCAACAAATTCTGGATAAATAAATATGGAATTCCGGACTTTTCAAATATATATATTATTACTACAGCTCTATCTTTTTGTATCTATACTATTATATAAAGTCAACTTTTTAATTGGTCTGTCTGTGTATGTCACTCCCCCCCCCCCACCCCCCTCTTTCAAAATAGAGAAAAGTTAGGGATTATAAAATTTTTTTCATGAAAATGATTATGAAAAATTTATGATCATTGAATTACCTTGATTAGTGTGTGGTGATTTATTCTAAATATAATCCAAAGGTCACAAAGCTTTCATGATTGTTATTATGAAAGGTTTTTCATGATACATAGCATTGCTGTTCAAAATATCATTCTTGTAACTACTGCTATCAAACTGTTTCAAATAACCGTTATTTTGAGATTTAGTTGTTTCACATCCAATAGTTCTAAACAAATGGTTAGATAGGAGTTGTCAATAATGTGCATATTTGTTTTTTGGGTTCCACACGGACAAACAGCATTCTAATAATACGTACCATTTCAGGACGGTCATCTACGTACGGGTGTATTTTTGGGATCCACACAATTATCTCCTCCTACCAAGTATTCTCTAGTCTAGTTGCCGTACATACATATACATATATATATATATATATATATATATATGTCCACTTGGTTTTTTTGTTAATATAAGTCATGCAGAGACGTAGGTAATGATCAATGCCAAGAAATACATATAAGAAAACCATGCATGAAAGCTGTAAGCATATTCACATCAAGCACAACTATAATCACTCAAATATTTGATCACCAAAATCAGTGGCGGAGCCACAGCTGGTCCAGGGGGGTCACGTGCCCCCTTGGGTTTTAGAATCATTTTTTTATTTTACAAACATAAAGAAAATATTTTCAGTAAAAAAATTATAAAATATTACTTAGAGTGAAATATCATGGCACTCTTAAAATTATGAGAATAATAATAGTGGTTTTTTTTTATTGAAAATAAAGATATTACGATAAGTCATATTATTATCTATGAAAGAATAGATAGATAATAATAATATGACTTATCGTAATATCTTTATTTTCAATAATAATAAAAAAAAACCATTCTAATCTTGATTGGGAAAACGAGAAGCTACTCAGACTACTTGGCATCATTGCACCAACTCCTGCACTGAATCTGGTGGTCCAAGACAGTGCTACATGGTCAGCTGCAAAGTCTGGGCAGTCCCTTGTATCTGTTCTTTATAACCATTCTAATCTTGCTTTTGGTGGCAATGTTAGTTCCTGCAGTTTGGTTTGGCCCAAATATCTTCCTCCCAAAGTGTAGTTCTTTGGTTGGCTTGCTTGGAAACACAAGGTTAAAACTTCTGTACTCTTGCAACGGATTGGTGTGCTGGATAGGTCTGCATCTACTCTATGTATTTTCTGCAAATCACAGCAAGAAACTATTGAACATGTGCTTCTCCATTGCCCTTTGGTGTGGAGAGTCTGGTCTAGGCTGCTGCAGTGGTGGGGGGCTCTGTGGTTGGTTCCTAGTTCTGTAGAGGGATTGCTGCAATGGTGGGCAGGTCACTCCTGCAGGAAATATGAACAGAGAATTTGGCGTGCAACACCATTGGTCACCCTTTGGTCCTTGTGGAAACTCAGAAATGAGTATCTCTTTCAAGATTCACAACTAAAGATGCAGGAGTTGTAGGAGCTCATAATCATAAGGCTTGCAATTTGGCTAAAGGCCTCTACCAAGGACCTTTCATTCTCCATTAATGACTTCCTTTATAACATCTCAGGTATTAGGAAGTATATTTGTGGAAGGGTGTGAATTGTCATGGTGTTTCTGCTCAGTAGTGGTATCTGATGCTATGCTCAGCAGTGAGCTTATGCTAGCTTGTGTTTTCTGCTAGCTTGTGCTACCTTATGCAGGTTGTCTTTTGGTTTTTTTGCTATCTGCTTGTTTGCTTGCCTTCTGGTTTTTCTGCTGCAAGCTAGATGTTAAGGAGTGCTCAGCTGTTTTGATTGAATGTGAAGTTCTGCATTATGCATTGTTGGGGTTGGTCTGAGTTCTACATTTCTCTAGGTAATCTGTCTTGCTTGCTGTTTTCTTGCACGGGTTTCTTGCTGCTACAGAGTTTTGTAGGATTGGAGTGTTTGCAGTGGTTGCAACTTGAGGACTGCTTTGTTGAGGATTGCTGCAGTGTAGCTTTTGTGGTTGCTCAATTTGCTCTGTTTCGATGTGGACTGGTTTTCTTTTGCTATCTTTTGGACTGGTTTTCTTTTCTTTTGATGTGTTGATTTCTTACCAACTAGGAGGTCGGAGCTTTGATCTAGCTCCTAGATCCTCTTTATTGATGTAATTTCCATACTCCGTATGTTTTCATCAATAAAGTCTTCTTTTTGCCGTTCAAAAAAAAAATATTATTATCTATGAAAATTTCAATACAATAGTGATGTCTATCATTATTGACATACAATTATAATTAATCTCAATGACGATATGAAATTTATTGAATTGTTAGATACATTTGACATGCGGGGTTCATCCTCTATATATTTTTTTTATTGTTGGTTGGTGATACCATATGTCAATGATGACGTGGTATTACTATTATATTGAATTTTTACTAAAATTTTATATAAAAAATTACTTTATCATTATATAATTTATTTTAAAACTTATATCCATGACTTTTTTTTTTTATTTTTTATATTGTCTATATACTAGTTACAAATAATATATATATATATATATATATTTTATCTTTTTTGAAGTCAATCATAAAAATTTATATGAAATATTTTTTGTAAAAATTTTCAATGTTATAATTAATAAGTGCCTCTGGGTGCTTTGGAGGAGCTGGTATAGTTAGTTGTGTCTCTGGGTGCTGGTTTGTTGATTTCTATAGATAGTTGTTCTGTTCTGGTGTTGAAGTTTTGATGCCTACTGATGGTACTACGTAGTTAGTTGCTCTGCTGCTGATGTTGTCTCGTTGCTCTGCTGCGGGTTTTTTGGTTGATATGTTTTGTTAGATGTTATGCTCAGTAGTGGACTGATTCGCTTAGCAGTGGTCTGTTACAATGGACTGCTATGCTCAGCAGTGGCTGCTAGTCTTGGTTTTGTTTTTTGGGGTTTCTGCTGCCTTGGTTAGAAGGTACAACAGCAGCAGCGTTCAGTGGTTTGGGCCATAATCTGTTGGGATGGTCTATTCCTTATCTGTTCTGGTCTAGCTTTGTCGGTGAGCAGCTGGTGCTTTCTGTCATTGACCACCAGCAGTAGCATTGTTTTGGTTGGAGAGTAGCAGTAGCAGCATTGACACTGGTGCTGGTTTATTGCTGTGTTTTTTTTTTCTTCCCTTGATTGTTTTTGGTTGGTTCCTCACCAATCTTGGGTTAAGTGCTAACATATGATTGTGCTTCATTTGCGGTGCCAACCTAGTTGGGATTGGTGAGGTCAGCTATGATGCTCAGTGCACTTTCATTCTTTGTTGATGCAAGTTTGGCATGTATATTGCTTTTTGCATCAATAAAGCTTCTTTTTTGTTGATCAAAAAAATAATAATAATTAATAAGTGTCCCCTCTTACTTAATTTCTTACCTCCGTCACTGACCAAAATTACCAATCCCTAATAAGGAATCTGTGATTTCGGTGCATTTTTTTTAACGTTTGTTTTTTTCCGTTCTCATCACATGTAATGCAAGTATTCGGTTGTTTGACCTATCATGCTTTTTAATCCGTTTATGCATGGATATTGAGTGTAACAGTGACATTATTAAGCAAATAAAAAAAATTGTTAATAAAATTACATAGATTGTAGTGTAGTCCCCATTATCATAATTTGAAATTTCTATGAAATTTCTTATTGCATATATGCTTACTTTAAAGTACGAGTGACTCCTGAGACAGGATCACGGTGATCACTTCCCCACAGTTTGGAAGTGAGAAAAATGTCTTCTCTCTCAACCGTCTGATTTAATGCCTCTCCCACAGCTGCTTCTGAACCATATATTTTTGCTGTGTCAAAATGCCTGTACCCCATCTGTTGTGCATAATACGTATACAACAAAAACAACACTACTTAAAAACCATTTTCAGGCGAATATATATATATATATAATTTATCATAGAAATTTAAAAGTAAAGCCATGCATGGTTTTTACAAATATGTTACCTACATAGAAAAATATTCAAAATATTTACTGTGTCATCCAAATACATTCAAGATGCCGGCTTCATTATATAAAAATTATGCAGTCATGCAAGTTATCAAGTATCCTCTGTCATCAAATCTCTATGTTCACTTGTCTCAAAACACTTGTAATTATTGATTTGAGTCATATGAAAATCACGAGCGATGAAAATCACGAAGTATAATTCAAATCACTATAGTAAGTGTTTTTAGAGCAGAACAACGGAAGAATTTGATAAGAGAAAATCTCGCGCATACCTTAAGAGCTGTTTGGACTGCATGTTTGGTTTCTTCTCTATCATTTTGAGAAGAATATGTGCCCAAAGCCATGATGGGTATGGTCGAGCCACAGTTCAATGTCACCTGATTGTACTTCATTCTCTCTGTCTAGATGTCTCTCTCTCTCTCTCTCTCTCTCTCTCTCTCTCTCTCTTCTCTCTCTCTCTCTCTCTCTCTCTCTCTCTCTCTCTCTAGATCTCTGTCTCTTCAACAATGCAATATAACTAACTTGGTGACCCCACATATATATACACACAACAGTCAACGAGTACCTTCAAAATGTTTTTTTAAGATATTGCACCGCCTATACTAGTTTATTGGAGTTAATGGAAGATGTGTGCTGTTGTGTGTGCGTGTGTGGGTGGGGGGGTGGTTAAATTAGTTATCAATGAATTGTGATCTTCCATGTCTCAGGGGATTTTAACAATCCTTCGTTTTAGAGAAAGAATCTAAAAGTACTTGTTTTTTTTACTATACACAAGGTTTTTTGTGATTACGTTCTTTTTCTCCATATGTTGGCTGACATTTTGAAAAATAAAAATGTAATTGTCACTGGCTAATAAGGATTTGAAAAGTCTTTACAAAATTTATAATTCAATTTATTTACTAGGTGATTGTGATTAGACTTTTTTAGTCTTAATAAAGAAGACTTTACTGGCTGTGTTTTAGTAAGAACTAATACAATAAAACTTGAATTTGAAACAAAATGGAAGAAAGAGACTAGACAGAAAATATAATTGATTAACTGAATAATGCGATTACAAAATGTTAATTTTAATAAAGGCAATTTCGAAGATTGAATTCAGAAAAGATAAGAGTTACTTTAATCTACTCCTAAAGATAAATGAGATGGCAAAGTCGTAAAGTCTTTGGGGGGCTCTTTCATCTATACTTTCATCTATTTATAGTCTTTTCTTGGCCTTTGAAGCAGTTGAACTACTTTTCCTCTCCTTTCTTGTAAGTACTTCTTAGGGCCACTTCTTCTCTTTGTGCGTGCATAACTGCCAATAACTACTATCTTGATAACTTTCTGCCAATAACTTTCTTGATACTTTCACCTATCAGCTGCTAGAACTCACATCCACTGCTCACGTGTGTAGCTTTCAAATTTCAGATTCTTCAATAACTTGTGTATCTGTATAATTACTTTGCTTGTCACGTGTCACCTTCTAACTGAATAGTTTAATTATGGTGCCAATAGTCTATTACATATTGTCATGTTATTAAAATTAATGACTAAAAGAATATGAGCCAAACAATAACATAAAAAGTGAGTTAGATGATCTCACATTGACCCCGACACAGATCATTTGTCTCATATCTATTACATATTGCCATGAGGCAGCACAAGTTTATATAATGGGTAAGGCAAAATTTTCAAAGGTGGTTCTTTATTTTACTTTGTAATTTTTACTTAAATTTATTAGTAATATTTTTTTTATTATATAAAATTACTAATTAAATGTTTATACGCCATTTTCAATGGTTATTATGACTAATCTATTTAATATTTCTTGCAGTATAATCGATCCCAAATATGATTTTATTAATTTTAATTTTGAAAATTTTCATTTTTACAAAAGTCGCTGTTGCATGTATTGTCAATAATATTCTATAAATTTTTTTTATACTAATTTACTATGTCAATTACACTTTTATTTTGCAAAACTTCTTTTAAAAACTTATTTATGGAAACAAATATAACTCGTCAATATTAAAAAAAAAAAAAAATTGTTTAATATGAGATTCGTAATTAAGACAATATTTTTTAAAAATTTTCATTGTCTAATGATTTCAATTTTTTGAAGTTATATAGAAAATCAAAATGTATCTCCCATATTTATGTTATTAATCATAATCCTGCTCTCACTAGAATTTAAGATTTAATTATTTTTATTTATTAATGAAGCACCATCAGATCTAGTCAGGCAACCCGAGAGGACCAAATACAAACCACCCGCTAAAGCAAACGGTAAATAAGACAAGCGATCAAGCTGGCAAGTAACAGATATAGGATGGATTTTTCCAGGATGTGTGAACTTCCTTGTATATTCATCCAGGGTGTATGAACTTCCTTGTATATTCAGCCACATGTTGCAAGTAGGTATGAAAGAATTTTTTGGCCTCAGTCATTCTTCTATGAATTATCGATTCTATCAATTATTCCATTTCAAAATCGAGTCCCCCTTGAAAGGCCCCATGATTCCCTAAACCAACTCCTGGCCCTACTCAACAAAACCATTCGGGGGTATTCAGCATGGGCAGGGAGAGCATCTAAAGGATTGCTTCACCTAAAATTTTGATTTGTATGTACACACAATATAGCAAAAATACAAAAACAAAAACAAAACAAAAATTCCCATCCTCTACTTGGGCCCTAGCCAAACACTTTAGTTGTCTAGGGCTTCAACTGTTATCACTAAAATCAATGGCCAAAAAAATATGGAATAGACAATGATACAAAAATTGGGACAAATGATCTTACACATGTTATGACACAGATCATTTATCCCACTATTTGTCTTATTTTTTCTCTCATACATATTGCTATATTATTAAATTTAATGGCTAAAAGAATATGGAACAAATAGTGATACTGTTAGTAAAAATTATGCTAGGCCTAGATCGACAGCAACTGAGTAATAATTCAAATTGAACAACTTAAATATGAACAATCAAGCAATTGTAGTTTTGGTTCTAATGCCTTAAGAGAATGATGACTTCTTTGGATCAATTGATGGCAACAAAGTAAACAAGAGGAAAACAAACTGTTTTATATCAACTGATGGTAACAAAGTAGATTAAACAAACAAAAAACAACTTCAAATTAAAATCACCTATGTTCATTCAACAAGTACGAATTGCAGTGGAATAAACTACTCCTAAGATACAACGTGAACTGCTCCTAAGTCTAAAAGCCAAGTTGTATGTTTGTTAGGAGTTGACTATTCCTAACCAAGATCGGTGAGATACGAAATAACAAATAAGGAAGAAAAAAATGAATCAAACAATCACATACAAAAGAACACAAAGATTTACGTGATTCACCCCAAAATAGGGCTACGTCCACGGTTGCTGCGGTTTTCACTATAATCAGAAACAAATACAACTCTCTTTTTTTCACCTAAAAGAGGCGTCGCCTTATCTATTTATAAGTATAGAATTAGGGTTACACGGAAGCAATATGGGAATTACTAAAGTGCCCAAAAATTTCGGCCCGGGGGGTCAACCCCCCCTGGACCCCCTTTGGGGAGAGGTCTCCCCAAACCCTCCATTGGACCCAGTGTTTGAGTGAACAGTAGGGTTGAGTGAACAATACTTATCAGGGTCCACAGACCCAACAATCTCCCACTTGGAACCTGATAACACAAGCTCTTCATCATCTTCATCACATAGAGGAACGCCGCAACAACTCGATCTTCCTTCATCAATCTTGAAGGCCAACTGAAGTTGCACACAACTTCAGTTTGTCAATGGTGACTGTCTTGGTCAACATATCTGCTGGATTCTTACTGCCTTGGATCTTCTCAAGAGACAAGACTCCATCATCTACAAGTGAACGAATGAAATGGTATTGCATTTGAATGTGTTTCGTCCTAGAATGAAAACCCGGATTCTTTGTAAGATGAATAGCACTCTGACTGTCACTATGCAAAATACTTATCTCTTGCATCTTACCCAACTCTACTAAGAAATTTTGTAGCTAAGTTATGCCCCTCCCAGCTTCAATAATAGCAACATATTCAGCCTCTATTGTAGAAAAGGCCACAATCTTCTATAACTGTGAAATCCAACTCACTGCTGTACCACCTAATGTGTAAACATAACCAGTAGTACTTTTTCTATTATCCATATCATCAGCCAAGTCTGCATCAATATAACCATGTAACTCGATGCCAGTTCGTCTGAAACAAAGTGCCATGTCTGTGGTACCACTCAAGTATCTAAGGATCCACTTCACTGCCTCCCAATGTCGTTTGCCTGGATTACTCATGTACCTACTAACCACTCCCACTGCATGTGCAATGTCTGGTCTAGTACAAACCATATCATACGTTATGCTACCGATAGCTGAAACATATGGAACACGTTCCATGTAAGCTTGCTCTTCTTCAGTCTTCGGAGACTGCTCTTTGGTAAGTCTGAAGTGGCTAGCCAATAGAGTGCTCACTGGTTTTGCACCAACCATGCTAAACCTCTCGAGAACTTTTTTGACATACTCAGCCTGTGACAACTTCAAAGTACCATTTGCCTTGTCCATGTGAATTCTCATACCAAGGATTTTGTTTGCAACTCTAGGATCCTTCATCTCAAATTGGTTGGACAAAAGTTTCTTCAATCTTTTTATCTTTTCAATGCTAGATCCTGCGATAAGCATATCATCAACATATAAGAGCAAAATAATATAACTTTTGTCAAACCTCTTGAAATAATAGCAATGATCTGATTGACATCTTGTAAAATCGTTGCTACACATAAACCCATCATACTTCTTGTACCACTGCCTTGGGGCCTGTTTCAAACCATACAAGCTTTTTCGAAGTTTGCATACAAACTTTTCTTTGCCACGTGCCAAGAAACCTTGTGGTTGCTTCATGTAAATTTCCTCCTCCAAATCACTATGGAAAAAAGTCGTCTTCACATCCATCTACTCAAGATGCAAATCTTTAGCAACCACAATTCCCAGCACCAATCTAATAGTGGTCAACTTCACAACTAGAGAGAAAATTTCAGTGTAGTCAACCCCCTCATTTTGCTGAAATCCCTTTGCAACCAATCTGACCTTCTAGCGTTTACTCCCATCATGTTCCTGTTTGACCCTGTAAACCCACTTGTTGTGCAAAGCTTTCTTACCCACTGGTAATTCAGTCAACTCTTATGTCTGGTTTGCCATGAGTGAATCCATTTCATCCTACATAGCTGACTTCCACTTAATTGAATGATCAAATTGCAAAGCCTCATCATAACTTTTGGGTTCACCCTCATTAGGCAGCAACAAAAAATGTAAAAATGGAGACTAACAATGTGTAGGTTTAGACTTTCTTTCTAATCGTCTCAACTTAGGAGTAGGAGTATATGGCTCAGTTTGTGAAATAAGTTTTCAGGATTATTCTGAATCCTACTATTCAAATCACTCTCACTAATCTCCTTTAACTCAACATACTCATGACAAGTAACAGATGCAGATTCAGATTCAGATGCAGACTTATCCCTATCTTTATGCATTACTTTCTCATTAAATATGACATCTCCACTTTTTGATTATTTTCTGATTTTTATTATCCCAAAATCGATAACCAAATTGATCAATGTCATACTGTAGACACCCCATTTTTTACGGCCCTTATGACTTGGATGTCATCGCATGCACACTCGATGATGATTCTATATGCTCATCAAGTGCTCGAAGTCTTCAGCGAAATGCCATAGCTTTGAGCCTTTCAAACCTTGCACCCTTGTTGCTTCATTCTTGGACCAAGCCTTGGTTCTTCAAGCCTGCAGCTTCTGGTGGCCTGCCGGCCATCACTCTTGGTTGTCGGCCACTGATGTGGGTTGCCGACCACTAGTGATGGCCGGCCGGCCACCAGTTTCTTTTGCAGATATTTTGTGACAGCTGTGCCAACTGTTTGCACAAATGCATACATCTTCACCCACGTGTAAGGCTGGATATTCTTGAGGAGAATTCATGTTTTCTATATATAGAGGGCCTCCCTCACATGTTTTAAGGTTAGAAAAATTTTAGAGCAAAATTTTTGCTCTCTCTCTCTCTACAATTCTCTCTCTCTCTAGCAAATTCCTACACTTTAGCTTACAAATCTTCAACCTTTGCTTATATACTCCTAACCAAACCTCTTCATCTTTGAGTTGAGGTATTATTGAGCCTTATTGGAGCTCTAGAGGGTGTGTTTGCTTGGTTTTGTTGCTTGGAATTGGTTTTCCTCTTCAAAGGTATAAGGCTTTGCCTATTCGCTTGCTTTAACTACTCTTTTTCTTGCTGTTTTTCAACTATTTTTGAGCTGTAAAACTTCTGTATTTTTGGGCTAAAACTTGGATTTTAAGGCCATTGAAGGTTGAGGGGTGGTTCACCCTTCTTTGTACCTTGTTTTAGAGGCCTTTACCCTTGTGTTTCCCACTCGTGAATCATCTTTTTCTGAGCTTTTAAACACTGATTTTCAGAGCTTTTTCAGTGGCCAAAATTATGTTTTGAAATCCAAATTTGGAGGGGTTAGCCTCCCTTCCTTGTGTCTTGCTTACTAGCCTAGTTTGTGCCATGTTTTAGCTTATTAATCTAGCTATTTTTAGCTTAATTCCAACGTGAGTTATGACTTATTTTAGACTGTTTTAGAACTATTTTTGGTTGATAGTTGCATTTGAGCTTTGTTTTGCATTCTTATGGTGTAATTGTCCTCATAAGTTTGGTGTTCTAGGCCTTAGACACCATCTTATTTGAGTTGATTGCATTTATTTATGGCTTTCCATACTTGTGATCATTCTTAATCATCTCTGCAACCTCTTTCCTTTCTTGGCTTTTGCTTTTCTTTGAAAGTGGTTCAAACTAGTGGCTTGTTTAAAGCATGAGATTGAGATGTCATGCTTAATGGTTTAATCCCTTTGGGGGTTCATTACCAATGGTGTGATGTCTCTTTCATGCCTAAGACAACACTTGGTTTGAGCTCTCTTTCCATTTAGAGGACTTAAACTCACCATTGGACTCAATGAATTAAAGAATTGAAAGGTAATTAAAATGGAGTAATTAAAACTTGGGACTAAAAGTGTGCAAGATAATAACTTGTCATGTTCAATCGGAAGTTAATTAAACACATGAAAACTTGAGGCATTTCATACTCATTAGTGATGAAATGGTTCAAGTTTCCAAGGTCACCACTTCCCTTGATCAACTCATGAAAGGGTGGAGGTTAGAGTCTTATTTTGTTGTATTTATTGAACTTGCACATTTTGGTTCATGAGCCATCATGCAAAGAAATTACTTGAGTTGATGGTTTGTGGATCAAATCTTGTCTCTCCCTTGATTTGCTCATGAAAAGGAGGGTTGAGTTGTACAAACAAACCCTTAAAAACATCATGTGCATGCTTTATTTGTTTTCTATTGCAGCAAGATGAACTGGGCAGCAGTGGCTGGCAAGCCATTTTCAGTGGCCGGCAGGCCACCTTTGATGGCCGGTAGGCCACTAATGCAAAATTTAGCAGTGTGTTTTTGAAGCAGAGTAGAGTTATTCTGGAAGTGGGCAAAGGTGTCAGTGTTCTACTGTGCAACAGAGGCCTTCCGGAGGCAAAACAGTGGCATTTCAGGTGGAAACCGAGCATGCGCATGAACATCCCTCACTTCCTGAGGCGGAGTGGTTGGCTTAGTACTTAATTGTTTAGCTTACTTACTTCTTTTAATTGCACTTGTGTTGTAATTATTTAATTAGTTAAAGTAGTTAGCTAGTTGTGATGTTGTAATATTTAATTAGTTAGAATAGTTAATTAATTACTTCGGTTTGTAATAATTAGTTAAGTAGTTTAGCTATTTATTCATTTGTTTTGTAATAATTAGCTTAGCTTAGCTTAGCTTTAATTAGTTAGCTAGTTAGTTAGTTTATTCATTTGGACTCTCCTTCGTGAGAGCGCAATGTAATAACGTGTATGTCTTCCAACCCCACGTTTTTCTCCATTTTATTTGACTAACTTATGATGGTTAGTTTAGGGACATTATGTTTTATTTAGAATACTTCATGTTTGCATCCACTTGTATTGCATGTATCGGGGCTCGGTTCATCATTCTAACTTGCATTGTCGTTTAAATACTTCTTTGAATATGTGCTTAGACCACATGCTATCAAAATTGCTTCAATATGCCACATTAGTGACTGAGTCTATTAATTGCATATCGCATGTGTTGCATTAGTCATCTTGCATAGTTAAGAATCATGCATTTTTTTTCTAACTCATTTCTCTTTTGGCTTAGAGTACTTGGTAAGCCTTTATTTGCTTTAGCATATCGCATGAGTGTGATTGTTGTCATGTCTAGCATTCTTTCCATGAGGCTAAATGCTTAATTACTATAATTGCTTGAATGCCTATGGATGAAGGCTAATTGCTTGAATTGGAATAATTTGAGTAATGTTTATATGCGATCACTTTTTCAAGTGGTACATATTTCGAAACGATTTTCAAAAACAAACATGAATCAAATGTTCCAATTCTTACAATTTAGTCTATACTTGTGAGTGTGTGCATCACATAGTAATGCTAGCCTAATAAACCAGAACAAGAGCATATAATGTACATAAGATTCATATCATGATTAGTAGAGGCCGATCTTTGATCGGGCGAGCAGGGGTGCTCATTTCATGACCTTCCCCTTTCGTACCTAAGTTCGCGAACCGAGACAATCTTGGTGATGACGGACACGTGGCCTTTGGCACGAGTCATGGGTTTTCTAAATTTTCCAAAAATATTTAGGTGGCGACTCTATATCTGGCAAAGCAGTCCATTTTTGGCAATTTGATTCAAAATCGATTTTCCAAAAGATTTGTCGGATTGGGACTCTTTGGTGTTTATCTATTTTACATTGCACTTGTGAGATCAGATTCAGAATCGTAGGAATCCGATACTGTAGGGCTTATTTCGTCTTCCGAAAAGGGGTGCAAAAAAGTTGAGCTACATATACCTAATAAAAGTACATTTAATAGATTTCGGATCAAGTTTACTTTTATTAATAGAATCTATATGTACATATGAAACACAACCAAATACCTTTAAAAAAGAAAGATTTATCTCTTTACTGCTCCAAGCTTCTTTTGGTAACTCTTCATCTAATGGAACATATGGACCACGGTTAATCAGATATGCTGCAGTGTTAACTGCATCAGTCCAAAACATCTTTGGTAATCCGATATGTATCCTCATACTTCTAGCACGTTCATTTAGAGTTCTATTCATGCGTTCTGCAATGCCATTCTGTTGAGGTGTCTTTCGAACAGTCTTCTCCATTCTAATTCCACTTTCTGCACAATATTTCTTGAACTCATTGTCCTCATATTCCCCTCCATTATTTGATCTCAAGCACTTAATTTTCAAACATGTTTCAGTCTCCACTAAGGCTTTCCATTTCTTAAAAGTAGTATAAACTTCAGATTTATGTATCAAAAAATAAACCCATACCTTTTTCGTTAAGTCATCGATAAAGGTAACATAGTATGATGATCCTCCAAGAGATGAAACTAGTTCAAGTCCCCACACATCTGTATGAACCAAGTCTAACTTTTCTAACTTTGGTTTCCTGCCATTCTTTGAAAAACTGACCCTTTTTTGTTTACTGAAGATGCAATCCTCACAAAAGTCAATATCCACCGATTTCAAATCTGATAGTTTCCCCTTAGATGCAAGTACTTTCATCCCTTTTTGACTCATATGCCCAAGCCTTTGGTGCCACAGATTTGAGTCTTCCTTCTCACCAGCAACTGCTACTGCATCCCTATTGTTCGTAGTCATGTAAAGGGTGCCTTCTTTTTGACCACGAGCAATAACCATGACTCCTTTTGTGATTTTCCATAAACTACCCATGAAGGTTACAACATGACCTTCATCATCAAGTTGTCCAACAAAAACCAAGCTTTTTTTTTTTTCCAAACCAGGAACATGTCTGACATTTTGTATCTTCTAAACAGATCCGTTTGGCAACCTGGTTGTTACATCCCCTTTACCCATAATCTTCAAAGGTTCATCATCAACCAAATAAACCTTCCTGAAATCACCGCTAATGTAATTGTAACATGCCCGGGAGGGTACCCGCGCGCGTTAAACAGTTCGGACTCCCGAGATCTCTTAGATCTCAAGTTTCACGAGTGCAATGTGAAACATAGATGAGAGTCCAGATTTGGCAACTTTAATTGAAAATCCATTTTATTGCAATTTTGTCAAAAATGGACTGCATCATCAGATCTCAGAGTCGCCACCTAATATTTTGGGAAATTAGGAAACCCATGACTCAGTGCCAAGGCTACTGTTCGTCGTAACCAAGGATGCTTGGTTCGGAACCTTAGGTATGAGAGGGGAAGGTCAATAATGAGCACCCCCGCTCACCCGATCAAAAGATCGGCCTCTACTAAACCATGATATGACTTTTATTTTCTTTATATGTTCATGTTCTGATTAGTTAATAAATCCTAAAATTTACTATGTGAAGCATACAAGTATAGACTATGCCATTCATTTTGGAACAATTTGATATCATGCATTTTGAAAGAGTTTTGACGATGTACAATCTAAATAAATTGAGTTTACAAGCATGAAAAATCAACATCATTCCAAATTAAGCGACACAACCTCCATCCACTGGCATTCATAGAGTTATATCACATAAGCAAATAGCCTCATGGTAGAATGCTAGACATAGTAAGAAAAACACACACAAACGGGATGCTAAAGCATAAAAACTCACAGATTGACCGACGTCCCTCGAACAGCTACAAAACAAGGTTAGTAAAATATGCATGATCTTATATACAGAATCCTAATGCAATTTACTCATGAGATGCACTAAAGATTTGGCTTCTAGAATATGGCATGTGAATCATCTCAAAACATACGATAGCATACAGAATCATGGGATAATCAATTGAAGCATAAAGATGCAAATTTAGCCAAATCTTATGCATGGATCATAAATCTAAAGCAGGGATATGAATGGCATGTCAGATATATACATACACACAGTTAGGGAAAGCGAGTAAAAGAATGGGATAGAAAGAAGCGGGGTGGGGGATTATTACAATACTTTAAATATTACAAATTCAAATGAAGGAGAGAGGAGAGAAAAATAAAATAAAATAAAATCTCACAAAACACTCAAAATAAAAATAAAAAGTTTTAAACCCCCCCGCCATTCATCAACTAGTACATACCTAGTTGTCTTCAATCCAGCAGTCCACGCCACATTTGACATTATAGCACCAAATATACGACTAGCCCTTGGTCCACCATGTTACCAATTACACAATTCGGCCCTTGAGTAGAAGGCCCAATAAAACCATTACTCAATGAGGCCTTCCACCAATAAAATAAATCAGCCCAGGATTGACCCATTCAATTGAATTGCCTTCCAGGTGAACCTGTCGCTATGTATTCTGGTGCAGCATAACCCCGAGTTCCCACAACTCTTGTTGAAACATGAGTGTTATCTCCAGTAGGACCCGCCCTTGCTAAGCCAAAATCTGAAAGCTTTGCATTGAAATCCGAATCAAGTAGAATGTTTGCAGCCTTCAAATCACGGTATATTACATTGGCATCCAAATTATGTACAAAGGATAATCCCCGTGCAACATCAATGGCAATACTCATCCGTGTAGCCCAAGGAATAGGTTGAACACCTTTTCTGAATATATGATTTTCCAAGCTTCCCTTTGGCATGAACTCATAAACTAAAAGTTTGTTCTCAGAATCTGAGCAATACCCAATGAGTTTCACAAGATTTTCATGGCGAAGCTGACCCAAGTAGTTTACTTCTGTAAGCCATTCCCAGTGACCTTGAAAGCTTTCTGTCTTGAGCTTTTTGACAGCAACTACAATCCCAGTTCCAGGTTTGGTGGGAGCAAAAGTGTTCTCATCACTCCATCCTTTAAAGACACATCCAAACCCTCCCTCGCCAAGAAGACTATCTGGACGGAAGTTTTTGGTGGCATTCTTGAGATCATTGAAAGTGAAGGACTTGAGGTTGTTGGAGATAGATGTATCACCTTTGGATGCTACGAGAACTTTGTTCAAACTTTCATTCTGTCTGGAGAGGGTTGAATCATGTTTTGCCTTGCTAGGGGGTGTTGTTGGGTCGAGAGAGAGAGCTGTGTGTGCCGTGTGTGAGTCTCTTTGTGCCGTGTGTGCTGTGTGTTATAGATCAGTGTGGAAGCTCCGTGTATGGTGTGTATGGAGAACCAACCCGAGATAGATTAAGTTCAGAGAGAGAGTCCCCCGTGGTCTGCTCTGTGAGTCCCCCTTTGTGCCTCTCTGCTGGGTCTGTCTTTGTGCCAAGCCTCCATGAGTGTGTCATCCCCTGTGCATGTGAGTGTGAGTGTTGTGCCTTTGTGTCGTGTCTGTGAGCTGGGTGTCTGTGTTGGTTTTCTTCATGGGTGGTGTGTGTGTGCTGCTGGGTTTTGTGGGTGTGTGGAGTGTGTGCTCTGCCGTGTCTGTTAGAGAGTGAGAAGAGAGCCGTGCTTGTGGTGTGTTGGGTGTATCAGTGTGTGTGTGAGTGGTGCTTGAATGCCGTGGGTGTGGTGAGCTGTGGTGTCAATGGTGGCTTGGTGTTAGCCCCTCAGTGTATGTGCCGTGTGTGGGAGGTGCATGTATGGTGATGCTCCCCTCCTCCTCTCTCCAAGCCGAGAGAGAGAGAGAGAGATTAGTGCATGTGTTTTTTTTTTTTTTTTTTGTGTGCATGTGCTCCCCCCTCTTTATGCCCCCCCTCTTTATGCCCGTGAGTGGTCTGTCCATCAATGAGTGTATATGCATTGTGTGGGTGATGAGTGTGTAACCCACCTCCCCCACTCACTCCACCTTTCTCTTTTAAAAACACTCCATCAAAACAAAACATAATTATCTTTGGTCATGCACCAGGTTCACCATTACTTTTCTTTTGGTTTTCAATATTATCATCATCTCACCCACAACATTATGACCATATATTTTTCTTTTTTCCTTTTTTTTTTTTTGTTTTTATTATTTTTTTTATCAAATATCACATGTCACATAAACATACCTAAAAATTTGTACAAACACACAAAATTATATAAAATTATACAAAATGATAAATTCACATAAAAATATTTTAATTTGACCAAAATGGGTGAGTTTCGAGATTTAAAATTTCAATTTGATTTTTTTTTTGTGAGGGTGGTCAAACTAAAATGCCCAAGTCTTAGGGCCGGTCAAAATGGAGTGTCTACAGTAATTGTCCATGATTTTCCTCTGTGAAATAGAATGGAATGATGCCCCAGAATCTAAAATCCAAGATTCAACAAGGCTGTCAATACTCAAGATCAAAGCATCATTAATCCCCTCTATTGCAGCATTAGCAGACTTCTGATTTTGATCACCTTTGTTCTTATTCAATGTCAGGCAATCTCATTTTAGATGTCCCTTCTTTCCACAGTTCCAGCAACTCCATCCCTCTCCAGTTCTTGACTTGCTTCTGTGTTTGGATTTTGATCTATTGCGGTTCGGGTTTTTTCCTACTGGTCTTCCTGTAGCTTCTGTATTTAGGGCAGAACCTGATGTTTCCCTTAATTCCCTCTTGCTAATTTCTTCACTCAGAATTAAATCTCGAATATCATTGTAATTCAACTTTTCTTTTCCTAAAGAATTACTTACTGCTGTTACAGTACGATTCCAACTATCTGAAAAACTAGATAGAAGAATCAAAGCCCTAACCTCATCATCAAATTCGATAGATACAGAACTCAATTGTGTTACCATAATATTGAATTCGTTCAGATGCTCAGCTACTGAAGCACCTTCTGTCATCCTCAGATTAAACAATCTATGCATCAAATAAACTTTTTTTGAGGCAGAGGGCTTTTCGTACATGTTTGAGAGTGTCGCCATGAGACCCGCTATAGTCTTCTCCTTCGCTATGTTAAATGCAATGTTACGAGACAACCTTAGCCGAATAACACCTAGCGCTTGGCGATCAAGAAGAGTCCACTCATCATCCTTCATCTTTTCTAGTTTCATCCCTAAAAGGGGCTTACATAGTTTTTTCTAATATAGATAGTCTTCAATTTGTAGCCATCGCTACCACTCGAACCAATGCTCTGACACCAGTTGTTAGGAATTGACTCTTCCAAACCAAGATCGGTGAGATACGAAATAACAAACAAAGAAAAAAAAAATGAATCAAACAAATCACACACACAAGAACACAAGGATTTACGTGGTTCACCCCAGAATAGGGCTACGTCCATGGCTGCTGCGGTTTTTACTATGATAAAAAACAAATACAACTCTCTTTTTGTCACACCCCAAAACCAGGCATGATCGGCCGTGGCGCACAGGGACTTAGCCCAAGGCACACGTAAGCCTAAACACGAATCCACAAACACATTGAATAACTATACAATAGTCCAGTAATAAATATTTAAAACTCAATCCAGTGACAAGCCACAAGTATAAACGGCAAAACCAACCATAATCAATACCATCCAAACTTATGGGATATAAACAGCCCACATATCAAAATAATCCTAAATGAACCTCAATAAAAATAAAAATAAAAACAAATATGCACAAACTTAACATAACAATTTAAAACAAAATAAATAAATGTCCTAGAGGCCCATGCAATTGAGTCCCCACTACACCATGAGTCCATTCTAAGTCCTTCTAACACCTGGAAATAATAAACAACTAAGTCGGCTAATAGCTCAGTGAGTAGCAACATTGATAGTAAATACAGTTCAGAAAATAGGATTCAATTCCAAAATAAGATATATATCACAAAAACTAGATTGATATACAGTTTTGATAAAAATAATCTGTTTCAAAAAGAAGATTCCACAGTTCAATGGTTAAAATACTCAGGTCTCTCAAGAACATGGTAAATGACATTTTTCACTTAAAACAAATTACAATATGAACACCAATAATTTTCTGGGTACCAAGAATAACAAGTAACATGCCAAAAAGTTCTCAAGGCAATAAGCCCGCTGGATCCAATATCGAATCAAGAGTCATCCTCGGGGTGGCAACTCGGGCCTTTTCTCTAAGACGATCTAATTGAAGGTCACCTACCCTAGCCTAGGTCTTTTTCTTACAATTGTTGAGCACTAGAGTCATCACGGCCCAACCCGGATCTATTCCCTAGTGGCCAGAGTCACCACATACAGTGGAATAATTTCCCTGGACTAAAATATACAGATGGTCCCAATAATCAATATACATCGGTTTTGCAAAACATGGTAGTTCACCATTATAAACATGAGACCATAACAAATAGTTTATAGTATGCCAAGTTTACACATGTTTCAGATGTAATTTAATTCCATTGATACTATAATAATTTATCAAAACAGTTTAGTCCTGAAACAACAATTTACTTTTCCAACAGTTCAAGGTAGGGGAACATTTATAAAAATATGGAGCATGCAACTACTCACCTGAAAATGAAATAATATAATCCTCGAATAGATTATGAAAGTCCAACTAGTGCCTTGAACCAAGTATGAAAACTATACGTCACTACTAATTTAAAAATACTAAAGAATAAGAATTAGGTAACCCCAAACTAAAGCACACTAACACGGCTCAACCCAACTCACCATTACTCTTAAATATTACCTAAGCTCATGTTCTTCAAGGTCTAAAATCACCCTAGACATGGGTTCAAATCAAAACTTAATTAAAAGTAACTTTAAGATAAAACAGAATTTTAAATAAGTTTTCCCAATCTATTCGCTAACTTTGAAAATTAAAAACCCACTCCACGCTATTCGAAAAATTCCAAAACCCGCTAGATATCAACTAATATATCCTAAGTTTCAAACCCAATTGGTTTTACTTGATTTTCTTATCAAAATAATTATTTACAATTAATTATAACCAATCAGATTGTTTTCTGCAGCACTTTAAAGAAGTTAATGGTTCTCTTAGTATACACGAGCAATCAATGAAAGGATAAAAATGTAAGAAAATAGACTCGTAACCGGTTCTAATGACGCTAATTTGATTATTTGCGGATTTATACCCAAAGAGAATGACACTTTTGAAGTTACTGTTTTACACTAGTTTTCTGGACAGATTTAAACGCATCAGTTTATATAGATTTTGACTCCCAAAAATTATAAGAAAATTCTGATATGCAATTCAATATGTAATTAATCTACTGTAAAAATTTCAGTTCAAAATTCATCCGTTTGATATGGTTTCTTGATTTTTAAATTTTGTGATTCTGTGCACAATTTTTGAACCAAGAATTACACCCATTCTTTATACATGAATTTAACTCCTCAGATTTCTTAATAGTATATATATACACAAAATACATACACCTACAACCTAAAATAATCTATTTGGATATGATTAATTGTAAATAATTATTTTGATAACCAAATCAAGTAAAACCAATTGGGTTTGAAACTTAGGATATATTAGTTGATATCTTGAGGGTTTTGGAATTTTTCGAATAGCATGGAGTGGGTTTTTAATTTTCAAAGGTAGCGAATAGATTGGAAGAACTTGTTTAAAATTCTGTTTTATCTTAAAGCTACTTTTAATTAAGTTTCGATTTGAACCCATGTCTTGGGTGATTTTAGACCTTGAAGAATATGAGCTTAGGTAATATTTAAGTGTAACAGTGAGTTGGGTTGAGCCGTATTAGTGTGCTTTAATTTGGGGTTACTTAGTTCTTATTCTTTAGTATTTTTAAATTAGTAGTGACGTGTAGTTTTCATACTTAGTTTAGGGCACTAGTTGGACATTCATACTTTGTTCAAGAATTATATTATTTCATTTTCAGGTGAGTAGTTGCATGCTCCATATTTTTATAAATGTTCCCCTACCCTGAATTGTTGAAAAAATTAGATTGTTGTTTCAGGACTAAACTGTTTTGATATACTATTATAGTATCAATGGAATTAAATTACTTCTGAAACATGTGTAAACTTGGCATATTGTAAACTATTTGTTATGGTCTCATGTTTATAATGGTGAACTACCATGTTTTGTGAAATCGATATGTATTGATTATTGAGACCATCTGTATATTTTAGTCCAGGGAAATTATTCCACTGTGTGTGGTGACTCTGGCCACTAAGGAACAGATCCGGGTTGGGCCGTGATGACTGTAGTGCTCAACGGTTGTAAGGAAAAGACCTAGGCTAGACTAGGTGACCTTCAATTGGATTGTCTTAGAGAAAAGGCCCAGGTTGCCACCCCAAGAATGACTCTTGGTTCGATATTGGATCCAACGGGATTATTGCCTTGGGAACTTTGTGGCATGTTACTTGTTATTCTTGGTACGTAGAAAATTATTGGTGTTCATGTTGTAATTTGTTTTAAGTGGAAAATGTCATTTATCATGTTCTTGAGAGACATGAGTATTTTAACCGTTGAACTGTGGAACCTTCTTTTCGAAATAAATTATCTTTATCAAAATTGTATGCCAATCTAGTTTCTGTGATATATATCTCATTTTGGAATTGAATCCTATTTTCAAAACTGTATTTACTATCTATGTTGCTACTCACTGAGCTATCAACTGACTTAGTTGTTTATTATTTCCAAGTGTTAGAAGGACTTAGAGTGGACTCATGGTGTAGCGGGGACTCAATTGCATGGACCTCTAGGACATTCATTTATTTTGTTTTAGATTGTTATATCAAGTTTGTGCATATTTATTTTTATTTTATTTTTATTGAGGTTCATTTAGGATTATTTTAATATGTGGACTGTTTATATCCCATAAGTTTGGATGGTATTGATTATGGTTGGTTTTGCCATTTATATTTGTGGCTTGTCATTGGATTGAGTTTTAAATATTTATTACTGGACTATTGTATAGTTATTCAATGTGTTTGTGGATTCGTGTTTGGGCGTATGTGTGCCTTGGGCTAAGTCCCTGTGGGCGACGGCCAATCATGTCTGGTTTTGGGGTGTGACACTTTTTTTCACCTAAAAGACACGCCCTCTCATCTATTTATAAGTATAGAATTAAGGTTACATGGAAGCAACATAGGAATTACAAAGGCACCCAAAATTTTCAGCCGGGAGGGTAAACCCCCCTCCCCTTTGGGGAAAGCCCCTCAAACTCCCCATTGGACCCAGTGTTTAAGTGAATTGTAGGGTTGAGTGAACAGTACTTATCAGGGTCCACAGACCCAACAATGCTGTTGTTGATGTCCCCTCTCTCTGCAAATTTCTGCCCTTATATTTCTTCTTTCCCACGCCCCCATGATCTTCTCAATCTGCAACTGCTTCTTGGCTTCTAGGCCTTCCAATCACATTAGACCTTCACTTTTGTCTATCGAACTACCCCTTCTTCAAGTTATCACGTGCCTACAAGCCCTTCTAACCTTCCCTTGATAGAGAAATACTCCTTCTTTGTTCATGCTTTCTCCTGAAGGACTGTCCACTAAGTCCATGATCACTGCCAGTAACTTCTCCACCATCCAATGTTAACCTATAGGCACAAACCCTGATGACCCTTGTTTTCTGATGCCAACTATCCAACCTGGACTTAGCCACATGTCCTTAATTGACTGAACTACCTGTCGATAGGTCCTTGAAATTTGATGGCCAATCATTTCCCAACTGCTACAGCTACTTCTTCATCTTTCTCTAGCACTTTACACAAACCTGCCACATGTCCTCCATGATCTCTAGCACTACCTTTGACAGAGGAAAACATTTTACTAAGGCCCATAACTGCTTGTAACCTCCTTTGCTTGTTTAAACTTTTTATCTTTGACCTAACTCCACTTTTAAACCTCCAGCCACATCATTACACAATTTCCCTTCAATTAATGAGCATGATCGACAGAGGAAAGCTTTCTAATTCACAAATATGGTTCCCTATAAATCAGTCCACTAAACTAATTAATCAATTGATAACTAGCTCATGACCCTCTCAGCCAAATGATGCATATAATGAAGTCCTTCACAGCAGGTAGCCCCTTGACTGCTAGAAGACTTCATTTTGATTTCTCTACCACATGTCATAAGTAACTTTTCTTTCCCTGTCGATAGAAGAGTTACAAAGATGGATGCAAACAATGCCCCCCTAACTCTTTAAGAATGAAACTTACTTGAATTCTTGAAGAGTTATAAAATCAAAATTAAATTGATGGTAGCCCTTTCAACAAACAAACATATATAAAATATGTGCCTTAGGCCAAGAAGTCTGATGGTCAAAGACTATACATATGCCAAAGTGGACAATGTATATATTTTATAATACGTCTTTGCATAATACTTCTAAATGTATATATTTTCCAAACAACGTTGGTTCATTAACCACTTTACTAAGATTGAATTTTGGTGAGATCCACAAATCCGAAAAAGGTTTTGAATAACAAAAGCCATAGCATAAGGTGGCCTCAAAAACTCATACATCACATCTTGAACAATGTCAGAGATTTCAAATTCATAACATTTGATTGTTCATAATTTTCAACCATATTTGGCTTGCAATCAAACTTTTTAACCACATTGTCTGCATCACTCTTTGAATTGAGATCTTCAAAAAAGGGCTGATTTTTCCTTTCACACATTAATGGGTTGGAAATATTTTTTGACAACCTGAAAAATATTTCTTCCTTGTGAAATTGCCCCCCTGCCATGGAATTTTTATTCTCATGATTTTTTGTTTTTTCACTTATAACAACTGATGAATTAACTTTTTCCTCATTCACAACCCTTGAAGGTATAGGAAAAATAATTGAAAAGCCACAAATTTTGGCTTCTGTAAGAATTTTCATTGTTTCCCTCCATTGATGAATTTCAATCTCAAAATGGTCAATTTGATCATCAAGTTGACCAATCACTCTATTAAAATGATTTCGTATTTCTAACCTCAAATAATATGATAATGGCGCTATTGTTTGAAATTTTTGCCAATCAAGATGATCAATTTTTTCTTGTAAATATAAAATTTCATTCTCACGCCAATGCATTTCATCTTCACATAATCAAAACATTTCATCTTGTACTTCACTTGCCTTCGAAACCAAATCATTTCATCTTGTATTTCACATTGCCTTCGAATTCTTGTCATCATTCCAAATTAGGAAGATGTCCCACTAGACGTGTCAAAAATTGTTACTAAAAATTATGTTGGGCCTAGATCGACAGCAACTAAGCAATAATCAAACTAAACAACTTAAATAAGAACATTCAAGCAATTGCGGCTTTGGTTCTAATGCCTCAAGAGAATGAGCACTTCTTTGGATCAACTGATGGCAACAAAGTAAACAAGAGAAAAATAAACTATTTTGTATCAATTGATGGTAACAAAGTAGATTAAACAAACAAAAAGCAACTTTAAATTCAAATCACCTATGTTCATTCAACAAGTACGAATTACAGTGCAATAAACTACTCCTAAGTTACAACCTGAATTACTCCTAAGTCTAAAAGCTAAGTTGTTATGTTGTTGTTGATGTCCCATCTCTCTACAAATTTTTAGCCTTTATACTTCTTCTTTGCCACGCCCCTATGATCTTCTCAATCTGCAACTGCTGTAACTGCTTCCTAGCTTCTAGGTCTTCCTATCACATTAGAACTTTTCTTTTGTCTGTCGAACTAACCCTTCTTCAAGTTATCACATGCCTACAAGCCCTTCTAACCTTCCCTCGACAGAGAAAGACTCCCAATTTGTTCATGCTTCCTCTTAAAGGACTATCCACTAAGTCCACGATCACTGCCAGTAACTGCTCCACCATCCAATGTTAACCCATAGACACAAACCCTAATGACCCTTGTTTTCTAATGCCAACTATCCAACCTGGACTTAGCCACGTGTCCTCAATTGACTGGACCACCTGTCGATAGGGCCTTGAAATTTGCTGGCCAATCATTTCCCAACTGCTTCAACTGCTTCTTCATCTTGCTCCAACACTTCACACAAACCTACCACATGTCCTCCATGATCTCTAGCACTACCTATGATAGAGGAAAACATTTTACTTAGGCCCATAACTGCTTGTAACCTCCTTTGCTTCTTTAAACTTTTTATCTTTGACCAAACTCCACTTTTAAACCTCCAGCCACATCATCACACAATTTACCTTCAATTAATGAGCATGATCGACAGAGGAAAGCTTTCCAATTCACAAATATGGTTCCCTATAAATCAGTCCACCAAGCCAATTAACCAATTGATAACTAGCTCATGACTCTCTCAGTCAATTGATGCACATGATCAAGTCTTTCACACCACGAAGCCCCTTGACTATTGGAAGACTTCATTTTGACTTCACTGGCACATGTCATAAGCAAATTTTCATTCCCTATTGATAGAAGAGTTACAAAAATGGGTGCACACAGATACAAAAGTAAAACATATGATCTCAAAGCGTTGACACATATCATCCGTCCCATTTTCTGTCTCATCTTTTATTTTATATCTATTTCAATTTCATATTGCCATACCATTCAAATTAATACTCAAAAGGATATGGAACAAACAATGATATAGAGAATGAGATAGATGATCTCACGCTACCTCCAATACAAATCATTTGTCCCACTCATTGTCTCATCTTGTGAGTATACCACTTTAAAAATAAAATAAAATAAAATAATAATAAGAAGAAGAAGATATATTATAAAAATAAAATAATAAGAAGAAGAACTCATTGAGATTTATTTAAAATACGAATTGTCTCATGTTATTCTAAAAATTACATACTGCCCATTCAAGTTTCTAATTACATGACAAATGACATCTTTCATTAATAAATTATCAAGTCAATTAACAATATTTAATACTGTCAAAAATATATTTCAATTATTAATCAGGCAATTTTATTGTTGTATAGGAGAGTACTTAGAAATTTTATTTTTTCTGTTAATTATATTAAATAAAAAAATTCTAATAAGGAGACATTTATGATTTTTAGAACTACAGGAGCAATCTGTATTTTAAGTAAATCTTAGAGGGTATATTTTTAATTTATTCTAAAAGATTTTAAAAATCATTAAAATACCTTTGAATTATAAAAATGGCCAATCGCATTTCTATATATTTATTTATTCATATTGTGATAGTTATTTGGCAACTAAGAAAAATTAAACAAGTCAGATAGTTTGTGACTCAGTGGTTGCTTGGTACAGGGATATGCCCGGAATTCAGGCCTTGCACTTTGTGGGGGAGGTTCTCTTCTCATGTTTTAGGAAATAAAAAGTCAAACTGTTGGCATCATTTCTATAAATAATTATGTATCGGTCTTAAATTTTTTAAAAGTCAAAATGTTTTCCTATCTAAAAGAAAAGGTCAAATAGTTTTATTTTTTTTAAAAATTATTTTGGCCAGCAATAGTTGTTTGTTACAACAGTAAGTAGGAACTCTCCCTCTCTCTCAGTTGACGAACTAAAAATGCAACAATTTTTATCAGATATGAAAATTAGTTGATGAAGACTTCAGCTAAAGCTTTTACTAATGTGTTATAAATGAATATATAAGCCCCAGTTGACTTTGCTCAAGGATTTAAAAAGAAAAAAACTAAAAAAACTAAAAAAAAAAATTAGGTTAATGTACCAAATTCAAGGGAGAGGAAACAATCACACTATTATGCAACCACAATTTATACTCAGAATTTTATCCTGAATTATGAATGTGTGGTTTAATTTTTATATGGACTCACAATCCATCATTTAATCTCAACCATCCATTTATTTTTTGAGTCAATTTCCTGATAGACAATTCTAAGTATTTAGACTTTTCCGGATATGAAATGGTCAAGACTTTCCTCCTGTTCATTTAGACTATCTTTGTTTGAATAAACTGAATTTGATAGGACTAGCATTTTTAGGACGGTTAGTATTAGAATCACATTCTATATTTGAAATAACTTAGGGTTAGGAGGAGTGAATAACTTTGCAATTTAACTAATTAGCCTGAATTAGATCAACTTCAATACTACTCTTCAATTTCATTAACTAAAGTATAAATAAGGTGTACTCTATGTTTTACCTAACCATTTTTTCATCTATGTGTTGCAATGCTATTATTTATTTTACCTATGTATCCATACAAATTGTTTAAAAATCCTGACAAGACACTCCAAATATAATTAGCTTGAAAAAAGTTTTGTTAAAAATAGCTATAAGAACTTTCTAAAATAGACTTGTTAGCTATTATAGCTAGTCTCATCATATTTTACTTCCTCCAGTAGGCTTTTTACAAGAAACTTGTTAGCTAATATAGCTAGTTTTATCATATTTTACTTCCTCCAATGTGCTAGCTACTACAATAGTTTATTTAACAAAACCTTTTCAAGCTAGTTACATTTAGAGAGCCTTAAGAGGCTTTTTAAACCATTTGTGTGGATGTATAGGTAAATAAATAGTAGTATTGGTGCACATAAATGAAAAAATTGTTAGACAAAATAAATAGTATACCTTATTTATATTTTAGCTAGCAAAATTTTTTTATTTTTTTTTTTTTATTTTTTGATCGGCAAATTTTTTTTTATTGATGAGAACATGCAACGTATGATGAGGTATATCAATAAAGAAGAGCTTGGAGCTAGCTCAAGCTCAAAGCTCCAATTGGTGAGAAACCAACAGATAAAGCAAAGTAACAAATCCATAAAGCCAAAAAACACAAAAAACCCGAAGGAATCAGTTTCTGCTAGGCACCAACAGACCAACAATACTAACAGCAGCTTCACAGGTCACGGTACCAAAAAAATAACAGCAGCTTCACCAACTTCTACCCAAGAATGACAGCAGACTAACAGAACAGCAAAGCAGAGCAGACTAACAGATAGTTCAACCCTCACACCCTTTATTTTTTATCAACACAACAGATCAATGTCAGCCCCTCCAAACAGAACAGAATAGATCAGCAGAGCAACAAGATTACCCCTCCAGATCAGCTTGACAATTTGTCCACCACTGATTTGCCAAGTTCAAAACTCAATGGCAGTCCCGATTTGCCTCCAATTGAGAACAACATCATTGATTGAAAAAGGGAAGTCCTTGAGAGAGGCTTGGAACCAAAAAGCTAATCTGATCTTGATGAGTTCCCACAGGTCAGCCGACTTAGGATGGACATTAGAGAAGATACACTCATTCCTAGGCTTCCAAAGAGACTAGAGAACAACAAAGAGAATGGCTCTCCAAAATTTTCTGAGTAGACGCTTAAATTTCACCCCCTTCCACCAGTTAAGTACAGCTGCCATAGAAACTGGAATGCACCATTGTATTCCCCAATCATGAAGCACAGATGACTAAATGGTCCAAGCGAAAGTGCAGTGAAGCAACACATGATGTGTAGATTCTGGAGCAGTTTTGCAGAAGATGCAAGAGGTGGAATAATTGTTGCCTAGAATTCCAATATTGTGCAAGAATACAGCTGTTTTAATGCTGTTTTTCCAGGCCAACCAACCAACCAAAGAAGTGGACCTTGGGGGGTAAGGTATTACTCCAAATAAACTTGCTAATGTTAAGAGGAGGCCCAAGGAGAGAAGTGCTAAAGGAATATAAGGATGACACAGTGAAAGTAACAGAACCAGCAGTAGCAGCAGCCCAAGCCAGACTGTCAACACACTCAAGATTCAATGGAGGAGCAGAGGATAACAAGGCACTTAGCCTAACTTCATCAGACAATTCCCAAGCATATAAAATTCTTTTATAAATGAAGTTCCAATCACAAGAGCTAGTTTTCATAGCGTAAAAATGGTGAAGAGAACCATTTTTAGCAGAAAAAAGCGAGAATAGAGAAGGGAACTCATCCTTAAGGGAAGTGACTCCACACCACTTATCAAGCCAAAATCTGATTTTGTGGCCATCTCCCGCCATGATTTGGCAGTTATCTAAGAAGTAATTGAATATGTTCCTACTTTGCACCCCAATGAAGATAATGTCCTTCCACACACTAGAATGCTTGTAAGAAGATTTCACAGGAGGATGCCAGCAGTCTACCTCTATCTTGTATTTACTACAAATAACTCTCCTCCATAGTGCATTAGTTTGATTTCCAAATTTCCACCACCATTTCAGAAGCAAACAAGCATTAACATCCCTAATCCTCCTGATGCCCAAACCCCCTTGGGGAACACTCTTTGTTACTTCTAACCATTTCACCAAGTGAACTTTCCTTTTTAGTTCATTACCACCCCACAGGAAAGCAGCCTCAATTTTCTCGAATTCACGAGCCACACCTTCAGGCATCCTAAAGAGAGAAAGATAGTACACAAGTAAACTTGATAAGACCGACTTAATCAGGGTTAATCTTCCAGCAAAGGACAACATTTTCCTCATCCATCCTGATAGTTTTGCTCTAACATTGTCAAGCACAGGTTTCCAAGTTGATTTTCTACCTAGATTGGCACCCAAAGGTAGCCCCAAAAATTTTAAAGGTAAGCTAAGCACCTTGTGATTCAAATGGTTTGCAAAGGTATGTAGTGACTCATCTGCCACACCAACTCCGTAAATAACACTTCTGTGATAATTGATTCTCAGCCTAGATAGAACTTCAAAGCATCTGAGGGTTCTTTTGATAATAACCACCTGATCCAAATCTGCTTCACAGAAGAGAATAAAGTCGTTAGCAAATTGCAGATGTGATATAAGAACCTCGTTAGCTCCAACCAATACTCCTTTAGGAATGCTAAGATTTAGTGCTCTGGTAAGGAGAATATTGAGCCCTTCAGCCACAATATTAAATAGGAATGGTGATAATGGATCTCCTTGCCTTAGGCCTCTTTGTGGAGAGAACTCGCTAGTTGGTGAACCATTCACTAGTATGAAGATTCGGGCTAAAGACACACAAGCTTTCATCCAGGAGATCCACTTAGACTCAAACCCAAAGCTGGACATCATGGAGAACAAGAATTCCTAGTTTACTGAATCAAATGCTTTCTCAAAGTCCAATTTGACAATCAGCCCTTGTCGTTTGGCCTTTTTCCAGCCATCAACTACTTCATTAGCAATAAACACCCCATCAATGATATTCCTTCCTCCTATAAAAGTTGTCTGAGTCTCTCCAATGACTGAGGGCATTACTGGCTTCAGCCTGTGAACAAGGACTTTTGCCAAAATTTTGTATAGAGAACCAACTAGGCTAATGGGTCTATAGTCAGACAGATTAATGGGATTTACGACCTTGGGAATGAGGGTAATGAAAGAGCTGTTGATCCCATAGGTGAGCCTGCTGTTGATGTGAAAATCTCTAAAGAATTGCATGATGTCTTGCTTCATAACTTTCCAAAATTTTTGATAGCACAACAAGTTAAACCCATCTGGGCCTGGAGCTTTGTTACCATTACTCTCTTTACTGGCTGCCAATTCCTCAGCTTCAGTGAAATCAAAAACCAGGTGATGAGATACAGAGCTATCCTCAATAGATTTGAATTCCCCACCCAAAACAGGCCTATACACCCAACTTTCCTTGAATTGATTCCGAAAGTGAAGAAACACCTCATGCTTGACTCTGCTAGGTTCCTTATAGGACACCATTGACTGAAATGGAGTTGATCATATTTCTACTTTGTCTGGTACTAGCGATAACATGAAAATACCTGGTGTTTTTGTAATGACCCTCATCCTCGTCTTAGCCATGTTCATGTACATCTGCATGATTTTGTTTTGTTAAGCTAGCATTTACAGACCTTGATTTGTTTTGTCTAAGTGTTGCTTGCATGCTTTGTTCCTTGCTTGGTGTGTGTTAAGCCGAGGTCATCTTAAGCCTAGGTCACACCTTTGAACCTCTTACACCTAGGACCATCTTGGAACCACTTCGGTTGACCTCCACCTTCGCCCTGGCATATTGGCCAAGATGTCATCTTCTAGGCCAAGATGTTATCATCTAGGCATTCCACATCCTTGATCCTTATACCTACTGATCTTGTTCCTAGGTTGGTATGACCTAGACCGAGGTGTGGCATATCTAGGCCGAGGTGTGGCACAGCTAGGCCAAGTGTTATCCATCCTAGCCGAGATCATCGAAACCTTCCTGCCAAAGCCTATGTCTTGATCCGAGGTCATTGCCTTGTCAGAGTGCCCTTGTCACCTTACTTGTTGTACACCCTTTGTCATGCTCTTGTCTTGTCATTCAGTCACCTTTTGAGGAAACCCAACCAAGCATTGCCATGTGTCCCAGCAGAGGGTTAAGTCAGTAAGCTATTGAGAAAACATATCATTTACTATATGTCTTTGTTCTTGAGGAGAGAGAAGCTCTAGGAAAGAGGAAGAAGGAGTTCTTGAGAGAGAAGTAGATTTCCAAGCTTGATCTTTAGAGTTTAAGCCGTTTGATCCGTGTTTTGAGGTTAGAATCTTGATCTACTCTTGTCATTCTTTATGTTGATCTAATCGCATTGCATGATCTAGTATGATTTATAAGCCATGCATTGATTTGAAGTTGGTTTTAGAAAGAGAAAATGATTTTCATGTGTTTTTTAAGAAAAGCCTTGTTTTGATCCGAAAGTTTATAACAAGTTCCATGTTTTGTGTTTGTTTTCAAGAAGATCTTCAAGTATGGGTACCCAGGTCCATGTTTTTGAACTCATGCCATGAAATCTCAGATTTTGAATAAAGAAGTTATGATTTTAGCATTCATGTTCTTCATGTTTTTCATGTTCATGTTCTTCTAGAGGAAACCCAGATTTTCCAGACTTCATTTCCCTAAGTGTGGTCACCGAGACCCACTCTTGCCTAGATCTCGACCTAGGCCTAGGAGACCACACCTCGGCCAAGAGGTGTGGGACCTCGGCCAAGACCTGGTTGGTACCCAGCATGTTTTCCCGAGATGAAAAACAGTGTTTTAACCACCAGCACATGTTTTGCTTCGTTTTGACTTGGTTTTGGAAAGAAATGCCGGAATCATTTACACTCATGTAAAGCTTGTTCTAGGGATGCATTTCATATCCATCTTTGAGCATCTCTTCTTGCCTTCTTGAAATGCTTTCAATGGGATTTATTATGTACTTGTAGGCCTTGGATCTTTGCTTTAATCCCCACACCCGAAGAGCTATGTGAGTGGTATTTTTAATAAAGCTATGTTCTAATGTTTTGATAAAGGCTTTGCTTGTTTCGTTTTGGAAAAGTGTTTGTTCGAGTATGAATGATTATTCCTAGTTTTGTATCAAGTATTATCTTGTTTTGATGACATTCTTGGAAAGTCCTTAGTGCTAGGGGAATATAATGTCTTGTTTTGATGACATTCTTGGAAAGTCCTTAGTGCTAGGGGACTATAATGCAACTAGTATCCTTGTTTGAGATATCTCCCTTGCTACCGACGGCCTTGTGCGGGTGGGTTCGTCTAATCGATTCCGGGTCGATTATTCCCTTGTTTTGTCAGGAATGTCATCCCTTGTATTATATTGATGCTAGTAAGCATCCCTTGAAGCTTTGAAAGACTTAATAGATGAACTTGGTTCATTCCTTGATTTTGTACAAGATATGCTATGTATTGTTTTGATAAGGATCTCGAATATCATTCATTCAAACCTTTATTACTAATATCATTCACTGAGTATCCAAGCTCACCCTCTCCTTATATATATGTAGGTGACGAGCAAGAAGGCGGTGACGCCTATATGCCATTGCAAGTTATTTTGGATTCATGTTTTGCTAGCATCTTGAAGATTATGCTTCTTAGTTGTAATTCATGTCTTTTGTATATTTCGGCTTGAGAAGCCTTTTGATCAAGATGTAATATGTACTTTATTTTATTTCGTATTCAGAATGTAAAACCATGTTAAGATGTATGTCATTTCATTTGATCTATGCACAGCTCTTATGGACTACTTAGATTTAAATTTATTGTTTCCGCACATGTAAGCCCCATATGTATACTCTGATTATGCGTGAATCTTTGTAAGTGGGCCTTTGGTAATCTTGGATTACTGGCCATCATGGCACCATTCTACTAGGGGCGGAATGGGGTCGTGACAGTTTTTGTCCCCTTGCAAGGACCAAGTCAATCTGGATTGTTGATGCCATAACCACTCCACCCTTCTATAGAGCTTCCACACTTCACCTCTAACCTCCCTTCTTCTAACATTTTCTGAATCTATCAGGTCTCTGGCCTCAGTAGTGATGTCTAGTGCATGCAATTCATCCTCTGCAGCCTTGAGCTTAGATGACACATTACCAAACACTTCAATATTCTATTTCTTTAACTCCAGTTTTAGGTGCTTTAGTTTTTGTTGAATTATAAAACCAGCCCAACCCACATAATTAGCATTCTTCCAACAAGTATTAAAGAGAGAATAGTTTAGGGCAATCTCTTTCATCTTCCATCATCAATCTGAAGGGTTTAGGGCCCTAATCTCTTTCATTTTCCATCATCAATAAAGGGCAATGATCTGAGATGAGTCTAGGCAGTCCCCAAAGCTTCATGTTGAAGTGAATCAACCATTCAGGGCTTAACAAGACCCTATCAATTTTGCTCCATTTTTGTGCCTCATTAGCATTCCACCAAGTATATTTCCTACCATAAAGAGGTAGGTCATTCAATTCACAATTAGTTGTAAACTCATTAAGATGTTTCATACCCCTGTCTCTTCTAGAACAACCTATTCTCTCCCCCATATGCCTTATCTCATTGAAATCCCCTCCCAAGCACCACGAATGAGGGAAATAGATTTTGAGGTTAATTAGAGTATTCCAAAAGGAGGATCTGCTGCTAACATCATTAGGTGCATATATATTCAGCAGAACACAATGAAAAGAGTTGTATAATGTACCTGAGAGTAAAATAAATCTCCTGTTGCAGCAACTGCTAACTAATTGGAAGACCCCTGGATCCCAGATGCCCATAAGCCCTATTGCAGTTCCTTCAGGGTCCACAGACAAGAACTCCATATTCCTATTACCCCAAAAACCCCTCACCACATTGCCCGAAACCACTACCTTCTTAGTTTCTTGAAAGAATGCCACATCGATGTTCTCATCTTTTAGTAGCTTTTTAATTTGAACCTTCTTCTCTGGCTTACCAATACCCCCAACATTCCAAGAAAGAAGCTTCATAGAGTAACAAATTAACACATTGTAATTCCCCAGCTACTGCTATTACAGCTTAGCCTTACCCTCCTTGATAATTCTCTCTTTGTCCTTAAGCTCTAGATCCTTGATCTTCTCCATCACAACATCTTCTTTCCCTCGGAAATTTATTCCAAGTTTTTTCCCCAGATGGACAGTAGCTTTAGCTTCTTTGAGGAGATAGCTATGTGTGTTTGAATCACCCTCGGATAGTTCTGATTGTGCAAGAGCAGCTGCTGCTGGTCTGAAGATAACAGACTTGGAGGAATGTTTACTAATAGCTGCTGCTTTGTGACCATAAAGTCTAGCAAAGCGAGAGAAGCCCTCCATCAGAGCCTTCTTTTTCCCTGATTTCTTTGTATGCCGCAGGTGGTTGAGGGGGATAGTAGGTGGTCGAACTTGGCTTTGATCTTGAATGCTCAGAATGTTTGACCCGCTGGTAACTATATGAGTATATGGCCCAGGGGATTTGAAATGCAGCATGCCATATCTATTGGGCCTAATACTCTGTGATTCGTGTGGCATGTTGATAGGGCCTTGAACTAATTGCTCACCAGTTGGGTGGGCTAAGTCCACCTCAAGATTAATGCCAGGCCCAAGTCCTTCTTTTGATCCACTTAGACTTTTGGAAAAGCCAGGTGTTAAAACTTGCTCAACAAACGTCTCAGAATTATCATTGCTTTTAGGACAGGGTGCACGCTCTCCATTATTGCTTCTTTCACACCTACAGCACTAGGCCTGCTGAATTCCACATCACACAGTGACTCCTCAACCATTGTGTCCTCCTCCTCTTCATTTAGAGCAGTGAGTAAGCTCCTTCTTTGGTGACACCTCAATGGGGAAGGCCATTACAGCACCAGACATGTCATAACCTTCTACCACCTCATCTTCATCTTTCTTCCCCTTTCGACACTCCTCTGAAGGATTACCTTCCACTACCCTACATAAGTTAACATTGGAGCTGCAATCGTCCAACCCATTGTGATTCGAACCAGTATACTCCTCGAGGTTGCCAAGATGATCTTCATAGACAAGTATTGGGTGTAGTTTACCCTTGCACTCCAAGTTTATGGTTTTGTTAATGAACTCCATGTACGAAGTAACCACTTTAATTCTGGAGTAGGAAAATGACTCTGGGTGGCAAATACCACCCTCTAAGGTTAGGATTGTTCCCCACAAGGCTCCAATGTTGTTTAGAGTGTTCTTGTTCCAGAGGTTTAAGGGTACACCTTGACACCTCAACCACACACATCTCTCCTACTCTATATGGACTCCTGGCTTCCATTCCAACACCAACTAACTCCAGTTGTGAAACCATTACTTGATACTGTATATATTGTATTTCAACTCCTCTTGAGATTTGAAGGTCAAGACTACGCCACGACCTCCCCCCTCTCTGACCACAACATGATCTAACCCCTTCTCCTTCAGGGCCTTTTTGATGCTGGTAATGGAGTAATCCAAGTGTAATCTGATGATTACACTTGCAAATAGCCATCCATGCCCATCTTCATTGACTTTGATGGTCATGTTTGCTGATCCAGCCGCAGTGGTTGTGACCCCTTGAAGAACCTCTGCAAACGATCTGTGACCAGTAAAAGGTACTTTACCCTTGCCATTGTGTGGATCAACTACCTTTCTGATGGTCTGGGACCGACCCCTACTATGCGCATCCCTGGAGCTCCTATTGTGAATGGCATACTTCACTTCTAGTACCCTGTCATCCACCAAAAGTCCATTTGCTTTCTGAATGGCAATATCTGAAGCTACATGGCAATCGAATCTCACAAAACCAAATCTAGAGTTTGTCTTTTTCCGTCTTTTGAAAGGGATGAAGACATCTTGAACTATACCAAACTTTGTGAAGAGTTTGAACAATGATTTAGCATCCATTGACCTTGGTAGATTGTCCACAAACACAGTAAATCGGCCATTCCTTGCTGCTTTTCCTCGTGTTCTGCCTCCTTTCCATTGATTCACCACCGGAATCCATCCACCATTTCCTCCATGCTTGTCCATCATAATAGTCCCTTTCTAGCTAGCAAAAAATGAATAGCATTTGTAACAACCACCTCCTTAATTAGTCATGCTAATTCTTTTATTTGCATTGCTTATGTGTTATGTGTGATTATGTGCTATGTGTGAATTGAAATGTATTATTGTGAACTGATACGGTTAGGATATAAACTGAAACTATTTGAATCAGTAATTTATATGCATGAAAATGAAATAATTGGATAGGAAATTAGAGCCTAATTCACATTAGACTATAATGGGAATTGATTTATTTTAAGTGAATTTGAATTAATTAAAGTCCATGTAATTTATTAATTTAAACTTCTAATTAATTAGAGTTTAGTGATTAATGAATCCCTTAAGTCTACTCATCATATGAAGTAGGAAAATGAGTTAGTGGGTTTTGTTGGAAGAAATATAACTTGAGAGAGAGAGAGAGAGAGAGAGAGAGAGAGAGTTCTAGAAAGGGAGAGAAGAGCTCAAGAAGAAGAGAAAAAAAAGAAGAAAAAAGAGGAATCGAGCAAATCTTCATAGATCAATTCGTTAAGGTAAGAATTTCTTGCTAAATTTATGAGATTAAGGCTTGTACACTTATAGATTGAAACTTAAATTGAAGGATTCATGGTTATTTAGGGGTGTTGGAGTTGCTGCTAGTCAATTGGAGGGAGTAAACTATAATAACCAACATTTTTTAAAGAGTCCGTTGGTAATCCTCTTATTAGTCATTCATTTTGTATCACATCCATGTTGTGATTCAATTACTAGTAAGGTTACAAATGACTTGAGTTGTTTATGAGGTCGGCTCAGCTCGGTTGATTAAGCAAATAAATGAGTTTGAGCCAGACTTTTAGGTTGTTTAGTAAATGAGCTAAGCTTGAAAAAATACGTTATTTATATATTAAATATATAAAAGCATGTATAAATAATAGGGATTTTTGATTGAAACACCTTCAATAATCACTTATATTGGGAAAAGGAGAGAGTAATTAATTTTAACATAAACGTAAGATTTATATATTAAATAATAGCCAAAAAAAATTATTATCAAGTTTCGAATCGAGTTCAACATTGATTAAAATTAACGAGCTGAGTTAAGCTCAACCTTGAATAGTTATCAAACCGAGATGGAGCTGAATAATCAAGCTCATAAACAAGTGAGCCGAGTACTTGACTTAGCTCGATCCATTTGTAGTCTACTAGTTGAGTAAATTATACTTTGCACCCCTGCACATTGAACCAAATCTCACTTTGGCCCATACACATGAAATCATGGCAGTCAACCCCCTACACTTCTGGTTCAAATTCCACTTTGGTCCCTGCACATGAAATTTTGACAGTCAACCCCCTGTACTTTTAGTCAAATCTCACTTTAGTCCCTACACAAGTGTTAATGTCCCCTTTCTGTTACTCAATTGTTTAAACGTTTAACAAAATCTAGTTATGTGATAAGAATGTGACTATGACATGAGGAAAAGAAAGGAAAATCATCTACATTTTTCACCAATACACACTTTAGCGCGGATCCATCATTATGATGAAACACAAGGTTGGGGAACAAATTTAATTTAGTTTAGGTTTAGTATACATATCCAGTATGCACATTTAAGTCTTGTTTGTCAATTATACATTTTAATTAAATTTTTTTTATAAATTATTAAATCATTTTCTCTACTTTTTATATTTTTTTTTTATAAAAAATTAAAAAATTACTAAAAGAGTCTATTTTTAAACAAGACTTTAGTTGTTGTTGTTGTACATTTGTATTGGGGAATCTTAAAAATCCCTTAGTGATTGTGTTTTAGGATTTTTTAGAATGTTTATGTATCTTGTTTTTCTATCTATGTATATGATCTCAGTTGAGTTCTCTCTCTCTAGCATATTATATCATATCATATCATATTATTATTCTGTTTTTGACTCTGCCAAAACACTCCATTTATGTTTCATTGCTGGCTGGCTCAACTTGTGAAGAGATTTTATACGCCACCAAAACTCATATGTAATGCTTCCTTACTATTCATTCCACCTACGTTGTGACGCATTACATGTTTGCATGAAATTATAAAATTTTCCCGAAATCCTACAGACAAAATCATATATATATATATATATTTTAAGGGTTGATTTGGGAATATATTATTTTAATATTTTTTTAAATTTTTTAGTTAAAATTTTAACGAAATCCTACCGACAAAATCATACCTAAATTTTTTCTAATGGTGGAATTTACCCAAGAACGGTTTGTATAAAAATAAATAAATTAATGGAAAAAAAAAAGACATTAAGGATAACTATCTATTGAAATCAATTGATCGGTCAATTTCTTGAAATCACTTAATTTGTCTATCTGTTGAAATTCACTAAGCCTATTTTCCTATATGTTGAAATTTACCAAACTACCTATCTGTTGAAATGTGACACACGTCACTCATTCAGCTCCCTATCTGTTAAATATCACATATTTCTCTATCTCACCACCACCTATTACGCCGACAACTTTTCCAGCATGTCTTTATCACCAAATAAGATTTTACTTTTAATGCCTTATACCCTCTTTAAATTTGACTTTTCACTAATTTTCTCTTAAAAATACTGCCTATTTAAAATGAATAAAAGTTAATATTTCCAAACTTTTAAGGCAATTTTTTTAGAAAAATGATTTTCCAAAAGAGCAACAGGACCCACTGCCCCCCTCAAGGCTCCTCTCCTACCACTGCATTGGCCCATCCTAGCTTACTATTTTAAGAATTTAAATTGATATTTAATGGAGTGTAGCTGGGATGATTTTTTAGACCCATTTATTAACTGGGCATGGTTTGGAAATGTACTTGGGGGCCTTCAGTCCAATTATCAATATATATAATATGGAAAAATAAATGTACATAAAAAGTTTAGGTGTCAAGGTGAGTGAAATTAGTCGTCTAAGAAGTTTCTCTCTCTATATTTTTCTTCTCAAAGGGTTTCTAGTCTGAAGCGGCAGTCAAGGTGGGAGAGGGAGTTTTCGGCGGCCTTCAACCTCCTCTCCCCTCCTCCTACCCCTCTTTTCTCTTTCCTTTCCTTGCTTTGCTGAGCTTTGGCTTTCCATCCTCTCCCTCCTTTGTGAGGTGTATCTTCTCCCCTTTGCTTCAACTCTTGCCATGGCCTTCACTGGATCTATCGTCTCTTCTTTTCTCCGCCTCCATTCGGCATCGCCTCCATGTCTGCCTCCTATTCAGCCATCATCGCCCTTGCTCACCGTTCTTTCTCCGTCGAATTCACAGCCTTTCTTTCCCAAATCTGTTGCCTTCACCATTGCTGGATCTACCACCGTTGTTGGAAGTTTTTGGTTTGTGGGTTTGTGTTTTTGCTTTTTGTTTTTTGGTTTTTCTTTGTGTTTTGTTCTGTTGTTATTTGGTTTTTTGGAGTCCATCAGTGGTGTGATTGTTAAGCTTACCCACTTTATGGTTGGGATCTATGATTTATCTTAGACATGCTGTATTGTCGAACTCTTATGATTGACTCTGCTTCGCAGTACGAGCACAAGCACAAGATGTGCGTCTAAATATTTTCATAGTTTCTCTTCTTTGTGCTCCTTGCTATATTTTTACTTTATTTAGTGTAAGTTTTGGGTTGGATGGACGGTTGTAAGTGTCGTTTGACTTTCCTTAATGGATTTTTGTACGGATCGAGAAAAAAAAAGAAAAAAGAAAAAGAAAAAAAGTGAGTGAAATTTAAATCCATAGAGAGAGGCAAATAACATTATGGCCCCATTTGTTTTCAAAGGTAGAATGGAGGAGATTAATAATGAGGGGATTGTTAGTGAGGGTTGATAGTGAGGGGATAAAGTAAAATTGTGTTTGTTTTGATGGTAGTTGTTAATATGGGGATTGTTAAATTTTTACCCTATAAAAGAAATATAAAATAGTAAAACAAATAAAATTATGATTTTTACTTAACAAAAAATACAAAACATTAAACATTAATGTTAAAAAAAATGGCCAACATGTAAATAAAAAAATAAGAAAAAACCTAATCCCATGGGACTAATTTCCTAATACTATCTCCACCTCCTCCATCTCAATCCCAACACCAAGGCCCAATTTGTTTTGGGAGATAGAGGTAGGATTGAGGTTGAAATAGAGGTTGGACCCACTATATGTTGCGTTTGTTTTGGGAGATGGAGAGGAGATTCATAATCCCATAGGATTAGGATGGGCATTGGTGTTGGAATTGAGATGGAGGAGGTGGAGATGATATTAGAAAATTAGTCCCACGGGATTAGGTTTTTTTATTTTTTATTTTTTTATTTACATGTTGGACATTTGTTTTGAATATTAATCTTTAATGTTTTTGTACTTTTTGTTAAGTAAAAATCATAATTTTATTTGTTTTAATATTTTATATTTCTTTTATAGGGTAATAATTTAGCAATCCCCACATTAACAACTAACATCAAAATAAACATAATTTTACTTAATCCCCTCACTATCAATCCTTTCCCTAACAATCATCTCACTATTAATCCCCTCACTATCAATCTTCTCCATTCTACCTCTGAAAAGAAATGGGGCCCAAGGTCCATCCTAATCCAATGGAATTATGAATCCCCTCTCCGTCTCCCAAAACAAACACAAAATATAGTGAGTCCCACCTTTATTTCAATCTCAATCCCATCTCTATCTTCCAAAACAAACAATGCCTATAATCTAACTACTAGCATGCCAACTGCTATCGTGTATCAAAAAAAAAAGTCCATACCTAAAATGCAATGCCTAAATATTAAGTTTTGTGTTAACTCAACTACAAAATTATTGATTTTATAAATATTTATTTTTACTATTTAATATATGAATTAATGGAAGGACTCAAAACTGTAATATCATTTTAAAACCGAGCTTAGGAGAGATCTTTATGTCCCAAGTGGGTTGAGTGGGCAGACTTGGATGCAAGAATTTTTTTATGAGCAATGCTACAAATCTTACTAAAAGTATGTATGTCCAAATACCGTTAGATATTTAAGCATTAATACTTTTTTAATAACTAATTATATTCTGACTCTAGTATTTTTAGTAAGATTCTTGGTAAAAGTAAATTAAAAAAATCTTAAAAATTAAAATACAAGAGTCCAAATATGACTGGTTGTCAAACAAATAATGATACTTAAACATCTAATGATATTTAGTGTAACGCCCTCAAAATAAACCCATAAATCATGCATTCATTACATCCCTAAACTTAAGAGAGTAAAACATAATGCCATTCATCAGAGTATTTTTACAAAAGATATTACATGTTGACAACAAAAGTAAATGCCCTATAGGCTTACAACTTTCCAAGTCAACACTTGGGTTCAACAAAAATAGAGTTCTAACTCTTTACACAAAATAAGCCCATGGCTTGATATACATGTAATATACAAAAGAGACAACAAAAAGAGTTATCAGCCTCAAGCCTCCCAAGCTACTTCCTTGGAGGTGGCATATCACCTGACCCTGAAAATGATGTCCCATATAGGGTGAGCCAACGCCCAATAGAGATATGCTAAACATAATATGAGCAATAACTAAAACATTAGCATTTGATAAATGTTTAACCAATATAAGCCAACATACAGCACAACCCAATTTCATAACAGGTATGTCCATGTTTCATTCCATTTTTCCTTTACTTAACAATTTCAATTTATAAACATAGCTCAGAACCTGGCCAAACAATTCCCATGAGACTACGGCTCACGTTAAAAAAACCTTTCAAATATCAACAATTTAAATGAGATTATAACTCATAATAAAACACTTCCATAATTCACAATTCACATGAGATAACAACTCATATTAAACACTTCCGTACTTCACAAATGATACACAGATTTGCTGTATCAATGGAGTCCATCCCCTATCTCCTCCCAAATAATATCCGGTTTAGGAGTCCATCCCCTATCTCCTCCCAAACCGTGGGGTACATCCCCTATCTCCTCTCAAATAATATCCGGTTTAGGAGTCCATTCCCTATCTCCTCCCAAACCGTGGAGTACATCCACTATCTCCTCCCACACAATATAATGTATATAAACAATTATCATATACACGATCAATCAATACACACATTTGATGTATTATTCCAACCGTCATATTCAATGACATATTCAATCGATTAGTTTTAATTCACCTAATCATCATGCAATGTCTACAACATTCAAGACTATCCTCCACCGATAGCCTAAAGAATTATTTCTAAACAGATAATAAATACATCAACAGATAGGTTATCAACAATTTCAAAAGTGAGCGATTTATAAATCCAACTCCACCATTCAACCTTATTTTAAGCGAATTTCATCATTTCTAACTCAATTTCATATTTCCATAACTTTCCAAATTAATTATACAAATTAATTCATAACATTAAATTAGGGCTTTTCTCCCTCTTTTCTCGACATTGACCCAAAGGCTCAAATACCAACAATAAACAACAATAACCCCATTTGAGACCCAAAATACACATGTATTGGTCCAAAGAACAAAACCCCTCTTTATACAATTGAAACCCTAACACCCAAAATTACCCAACTTCAACATTAAATCAAAATGACCAAAAGTTTATGTCAAAGATCATAAAAGTGAGTAGTTATCCCTACCTCAAAAGATGAGACCAAATGGAGAAGATGAAGAATTTTGAAATGCTCCAAAACCCAAGATTTTCGGATGGAAATGTAGCCCAAGCCAAGCTCTATACTTTTTACAAAGACACTAAGGTAGAAGATCACTCAAACTAGATCAAACCCTAGAGAGAAGTTGAAGTTTAGAGTGAGGAGCTCTCCATTGGAGGTTTTGAAAAGTTAGAGAGAGAAAAGGTACCGAAAAAGTGATCCAAAAAGTCAAAATTCGGACTGATATACAAATAGGTCCGCTCGAGCGTCAGACACAGACATACGCTCGAGCGTTAAAAGCGTCGCTCGAGCGCCGGATACACACTTCCAGAAGTTTTGCAGTCGATGGTCTCCGCTCGAGCGTCCAATGACCTGCAGAACAAAATACTGAGAGATGAATATTCACGCTCGAGCGTCAAAATGCCCGCTCGAGCAGAGAAGCAACAACAAAGGGCCCGCTCGAGTGTCAACAGCCCCGCTCGAGCGTGAAGGCCAAAATCTGGGCATCAACTTTTGGTTTCAAAGCACAAACAACCTGTTCCAATCCTGCCCAACACAACCCAAGACTCAAATACAGAGAGAAAAGGAGGGAAATGAGAATACGACAACTACACACTCACGAAACCAAGTCCGGAATACAATAAACAAAGAGAGGGAAAACCGGGATTGCTATATTTAGACACATGCTTTTAGTACGATCGGAGTTCTAATGTATTTAACATTTCTCTAAAATTATTCAATTGCTTGAACTACAATTACACGTTCCAACTAAACTTTTAATTCAAAGAGAGAGATGGAGAGAGATTTGGGAAGGATAGATAGCTTATGATATGATTTTAGAAAGTATTTGATTACTTTTATTAGGTAAAAAGATTTGGAATAGTCAACCAGCTTTGCATAATAACCACAATCAAATATTCTATTCAAACAGTACGAATCGATGTTACTCTGGCAGTCATCTAACAAAGTTGTAGTTTGTTCTGACAAGAAAATCGCTAAACCTTACATTACACCCACATCAAATGTAGAGATCCAATCTTCCAGAATTAGTGCATACTATCTAGAATTCCACTAGATACCATTGATTCATCTACAAGTTTAGGCCCACCACGCGATCTCGAAACTGATTCAAAAAGTTTCTCAATCTCTGGTGCACACCTAGTGAAAGACCTACTCCAGAAGTTGTATTTTGGATTCTGCATGACCCAGAAAAAAGCAAATTTTAAGAGAACATATGAACGGCCAAACAACACTTTGGTGGTGGTTTGAAGTTACCTTGATGAGCTCAATGAAGGTGATCAAAAGCCCCCAAGGATAAGGTCTATTCACAATTAGTCATTCCAACAAAACTCTTGTTATTTGCTCCTGTATAATTTCCTGTCCAACAAGGAATGCGAAGCTATGAGCAGATTGCATTTCGCATAACTAGTGTAAAAATCCTAGACTTAACTAGTGTAAGTCTCAAAGATCAAGAAGTTATTACTACTCATTCTCTCAGTTTCAACCACAACATTTCAGGAGAATTCAATTCTTCTAGTTATACTTGTAGGCAAACAATCCTATGAATCTAAATTGTAATTTATGTTCAACAGAGAGAGAGAGAGAGAGAGAGAGAGAGAGAGAGAGAGAAACTAACCTGGTTAGCATTCACAAACAAGTAGAGATGAACATAGGAAAAGAAATGTGTATGGTTGTTTGGGTAGCATAGCTGATTCACGATTGCAGTGAGGAAGAGATAATGCCCTTCGTAGTCAAAGTCCGCAATCAGGATCCAGAAGATGTCCATGGCAATCAAAAGTTCCACGGAATCATTTTTTATCATCTGTGCAAGTAGATGTGGATTTTTTGCTTCCAGTTGTTGGATAGTCTGCAAAAAATCCCAAGAGAGGGGACAATTTTAGTGATAGTTCTGGTTTTACTGCAGGAAAAAGACATTTATGCAGATAGAAGAAATGCTTATAAAAAACTCCTTGGGCACTTTACGGTTGTGGTGCAGTAGTGCTATTACAGCTGAAATGATGCATACAGCAGAAATACTCTGGTGTCCTATTCAAGAACTAAAGAAATGCAACTACTATCGTAATACATTAGAAAGAATTGTTTCTGTAAGAAAAATAATGGTTTTTTTGGTGACTTTAATGTAATATTAAAGTGGATGTCAATCCTCAATTGAAGTGGAGTAAAGTGGGTTTACATTCTTTGTAATGAAATCTTTACACCACAAAAAGAATGACAAAAAATGATTAACGTTTGAATGAGAAATTGACTCGTTAAGTTGGCCTCATGAAAGAAGTGTTGGGAAAGGTGTAAAACCTTGTATCCCACATTGATTGTAGATGAGAGCATTGATGGGCATTGTTAATCCTATGGTTTGATTTTCATGATTTCTAAAATATTATAAAATAAATTGCGATTTTTTAATACATATATTTTTTTACAATCATTTGACACAAAATATGAAAATAAAATTTGTCATTTTGATATAGACTGCATCGTTTTAAAAATAACCAAATTTATTGTGCATCTTTTGAATACTTTAATTTAATATAAAAATAAATAAAAATCAGTTCAAATCATTTCCATATCTTTTCTTATTCATTCTCTTCATTTGATTGATTTGAAGTGTTTCTTGGCAAGAATGATGCAAGTCCAAAAGGCTAATGAATTCAAATGGAAGAAAAATAGAAGGAAAGAGGAGCCTACCTAGAATCTCTTTGCAATGGCTAGTTTTTTTTTTTTTGGCTATAAAAGAAGCTTTGTGGAGAAAAGAAAAGACATAGAAGTGAAGTGAAGATAATTTGTGATTTTCAAGAGTTCAAAATATTGTGTGGTGTTCTATCATTGAGTTACATAATTTTTTTTGAGAGAAATTTATTGAGCGTTTGAGCTTTTCTTGTAAAAGGGTTTCCTATCCCTTATCATTTTTCTAAAAGAGAGTTATATTTTTGTGAGTGATTTTTTTTTATTTAAAAACTTGGATTAGGTGTGACCAGCATCGGATTCACAACTAGTTGGCTGGAGTGATTGGGGTTGATCAATTATTAAGGTTCACTAGCAACTGTAAAGCTAGGACTGTAATTTCTATTTGACGAATAGTGAAGAACTCTCAAGGAGGATCTTGAGGAGTGGATGTAGGCTTGGTTTAAGCCGAACCACTATAAATTTTGTGTTTGCACTCTCTTCCCTTCCTTCGCTTAATTTATTTTTATTAGTCTCATTTATATTACATCATATTTATTTCTTATTTGGATTATATTTTAATTTATTACTCATCTTTATTGTTTCATATTGTCAATTGTTTATTATTTGGGTTAACTTTTTAATTTAGTAATTTATTCAAGAAACCCAATTCACCCCCCCTCCCTCTTAGGTTGCTTTTTGGGTAACAATTGGTATCAGAGCAAGGGCTCTAGTATTTTTTTCGACTTAACAGTTTTAGAGTTGATCAATGGCAACTATTATAGGAGCACAAATTATTGATGGTCACTCATCTTCCAAGCCTCCATATTTTTCTGGAATTAATTATAGTTATTGGAAAAATAGAATGATGATATATATTCAAGGTACAAACTATACGGTGTGGAAAATTATTAAAAATGGTTCAAATATTCCTTTCAAAATGGTAGATACAAAGAAAGTCCCTAAAACAGAAGATGAATAGGATGAAAATGATATTAAGAGTATTCAAGCAAATGCTAAAGCCAAACATGTATTATATTGTGCACTTGATCCTAATGAATTTAATAGAATTTTTGCATGTGACACTGCTAAAGAAATTTGGGATAAATTAGAAGTTATGCATGAAGACACAAATCAAGTTAAGGAGTCACGTATTAGTATGCTTGTTCATAATTATGAATTATTCAAAATGAAATCTGATGAATCTATTTCTGAAATGTTTATCAGATTTACTGATGTTACAAATTCTTTGAAAAATCTTGGTAAAGTATATACTAATAGTGAAATGGTAAGAAAAATTCTCAGGTGCTTACCAAAGAATTGGGAACCGAAAGTGACGGCAATCCAAAAAGTCAAGGATCTCGACACACTTGGTTTAGATGAACTTCTTGGGTCATTAATGACCCATGAGATTTTCATGAAGACCGATGATGATGACAATGACAAGAAAAAAGGAATCGCATTCAAAACATCAACTCAAGAAAAAGTTGAAGACAGTAACAACTCAAGTGATGAGGATGGTGACATTGCCATGGTCACTAAAAAGTTTAAAAATTTATTGAAAAGAGATAAACAATTTAAAAAAAGATTTCACAAAAAATCATTCAATAAAGATGAAGGAAAGAAAGAAACAAATAATCTGTTATGAGTGTAAGAAACCGGGTCACATTAAATATGATTGTCCTAACTTAAAGAAGATGAAAGAAAAGAAGAAGAGGAAAAGAGCCATGGCAGCATGGGGAGAAAGTGACTACAGTAGCTCAGATAGCGAATCAAGCAACTCAGAAGTGGCAAATCTTTGCTTCATAGGGATTGAAGATGATGAGGTAATCGAAAACTCTCTTTCTTATGAAGAATTGCTAGATATTGTAGAGGAACTTCATGAAGATTTTCAAAAGATAATTTCAAAAAATTCTACTATTAAAAAATCAAATGCTTTGCTTGTCAATGAAAATGAAAGTTTGAAAAAGGAAAATGATTCTTTGAAAAATTCTTTAAATGATTTGAAAATTGAAAATAATTATTTGAAAGAAAATATAGAAGATTTAAATAAAATAATTTTTAAATTTACACAAGGAAAGGAAAATTTAAATCAGTTACTTGGAAATCAAAGATGTGTTTTCGACAAAGCAGGTATTGCATACAAACCTCACAAGAAACAAACTTTTTATAAAAATTTCTTTGTTAAAGCTTGCTCATCTAGTAGCCCACATATTACCTGTCATTATTGTTTTAGAAAAGGGCACTTATTTTCATTCTGTCCTTGCAAGAAAAATTTATTAGGAACAAACATGAGATGGGTTCCAAAATCAAGTACTTTACAAGCCAACAATCACGGACCCAAGAAGATATGGGTACCAAAATCAAATACTTGATATTTTTTATATAGGTGTGTTAGTTACAAGGCAAAATTTGGAAAAGGAAAATGGTACTTGGATAGTGGATGTTCAAGACACATGATCGAAAACAAATTGGCGTTCACTTTCTTATCTCCAAAAGATGGTGGATGTGTAACATTTGGAGACAACAATAGAGGAAAAATCAGCGGTGTAGGTAGTATTGGTTTCCCTCTCCTATTATTGAAAATGTTTTACTTGTTGATGGATTGAAACACAATTTACTTAGTATTAGTCAATTGTGTGACAAGGGAAATAGAGTTATCTTTGAAAAATCTCTTTGCAAAATAGAAAATTTCAAAGATAATAAGACTTTATTTGTTGGCCACCGACATGAAAATGTTTACGTTTTTAATTTTTCTGATTTATTATCTTTTAACATTACATGCCTTTCTGCACTTAGTGATAATAGTTGGTTGTGGCATAGAAGACTTGGTCATACTCACATGGATTTAATTTCAAAACTTTCTAAAAAGGATATAGTCATTGGACTTCCTAAAATTTCTTTTGAAAAAGACAAATTATGTGATGCATGCTAACAAGGAAAACAAGCTAGAAGTTCTTTTAAATCAAAAAATATTATTTCAACTTCTAGACCACTACAACTATTACACATGGATTTAATTGGTCCCTTAAGGACACTTAGTATTGGTGGAAAACAATACATTCTTGTTGTAGTTGATGATTTCTCTAGATTAACATGGGTTAAGTTCCTAGCTCATAAGGATGAAACTTTTCCAAACTTTTCAAAATTATGTAGGAAGCTTCAAAATGAAAAAGGTTTTATTATTTCAAGTACACGGATGGACCATGGTAGAGAACTTGATAATGATTCTTTTGAAAATTTTTGTAATGAAAATGGTATAGGCCATAATTTCTCGGCTCCTAGAACTCCTCAACAAAATGGTATAGTTGAGAGGAAGAAGAGGACTCTAGAAGAGATGGCTAGAACTATGCTTTGTGAAGACTCTCTACCAAAGCCGAAGCTATTCATACTGCTTGTTACATTGTAAATCGTGCTATGATTAGACCAATTTTAAAGAAAACCCCATATGAGCTATGGAAAGGAAGAAAACCAAACGTAAGTCATTTTCACGCCTTTGGGTGTAAATGTTTTGTTTTGAACAACGGCAAAGATAACTTGGGAAAATTTGATTCTAAATCTGATGAAGCTATTTTTCTTAGTTATTCTCCAACAAGTAAAGCATATCGTGTGTTTAACAAGCGAACTTTGATTATTGAAAAATCAATACATATTGTATTTGATGAATCTAACTTTTCTATTTCCAAGAATATTTCAAGCAACGATGATGTAGATATTGAGCAAGAAATGGAAAACTTAGATATTTCCAAACAAATTGATGAATCAAAAAAAGATGAACCGAAAGAACTTCATCAAGATCAATGTGGAGACAATCAGAATTTGCCAAGGAAATGGAAATTTGTACGGAATCATCCCATGGATCAAATTATAGGTGATCCTTCCAAAGGTATAATAACTCGAAACTCTCTTAGAAATATTTGGGGTAATTTAGCCTTCATTTCTCAAATTGAACCTAAAACTTTTTCTAAAGTTGAAAATGATGAAAATTGGATTTTAGCGATGCTAGAAGAATTAAACCAATTTGAAAGAAACCAAGCTTGGATGTTAGTCCCTCGTCTTAAAAACCACTCCATTATTGGTACAAAATGGGTTTTTTGAAACAAACTTGGTGAATCCGGTATTATTATTAGAAATAAAGCTAGATTAGTTGCACAAGGATATAATCAAGAAGAAGGGATTGATTTTGATGAAACTTTTGCACCTGTAGCAAGATTAGAAGCCATTCGTATGCTTTTAGCATTTGTATGTTTTAAAGATTTTAAACTATATCAAATGGATGTTAAAAGTACTTTTCTTAATGGTTATGTTTTAGAAGAAGTTTATGTTAAACAACCTCTTGGATTTGAAAATCATGAATTTCCAAATCATGTTTTTAAACTCTCAAAAGCTATATATGGTTTGAAACAAGCACCCCGTGCATGGTATGAACGCTTAAGCAAATTTTTGATTGAAAATGGTTTTACTATAGGAAAGATTGACACAACCCTTTTTGTTAAAACCAAAAATGATGATTTTCTTCTTGTACAAATATATGTAGATGATATTATATTTGGAGCTACTAATGAAACTTTGTGTGAGGAATTTGCTAAGTGCATGCAAGGTGAGTTTGAAATGAGCATGATGGGTGAACTAAATATTTTCTTGGACTTCAAATCAAGCAAACAAAGGATGGAATTTTCATTAACCAATCCAAGTACACAAAAGAACTACCTAATAAATATGGATTGGAAAACACAAAGCCAATGGGAACTCCAATAAGTCCGTCAACAAAGCTTGACAAAGATGAAAATGGTAAGCCAGTAGATGAGAAGAAATACCGAGGTATGATTGGATCCTTACTCTATCTTACGGCAAGTAGGCCGGATATAATGTTTAGTGTATGCATGTGTGCTAGATTTCAATCTAATCCAAAAGAATCACACTTATCTGCTGTTAAACGAATTTTTAGATATCTTGTCGGTACTCAAAACTTGGGATTATTTTATCCTAAAGGTGTCTCATTTGAACTAATCGGTTTTTCAGATGCCGATTATGCCTGCAGTTTAGTAGACTGAAAGAGCACTAGTGGAACTTGTCAATTTCTAGGACTTGCTTTAGTATCTTGGTTTAGTAAGAAGCAAAACTCAGTTGCTTTATCCACAACTGAAGCTGAATACATAGCAGTTGGAAATTGTTGTGCTCAAATATTATGGATGAAACAGCAATTGGAGGATTTTAATTTGCATTATGGTCATATTCCTATTAAATGTGATAACATAAGTTCAATAAATTTGACTAAGAATCCAATTCAACACTCTCGAACTAAACACATTGAGATTAGACATCATTTTATACCCGATCATGTTCAAAAAGGGGATATTGAGCTTGAATTTAAAAATACCAACAAGCAATTGGCGGACATTTTCACGAAGCCCCTAAACAAAAATTGTAACGAGTTGAATCAAATTGAATTTTGCCCTTATTATTATTATTGTGGTGTCGTGAACCATTCTATTTAAATTCGTGAAAAATAAATTAAATTACTTATTGATTTTGACTTCGTAAGCCCCGCTTGGCAAAATTATTTTATTTATTTATTTGTTTATTTTTTGTTATAGTAATTCTTGGGTCTTGAGTAATAAATGAGATATAAATTTAATTTTTTGGGATTTATTTGATTAGCCCATACTTAATCATTTTGGTTCTTATTCGATTATGTGAATGGTGGGGACCACCTTAAGTAGTTGGAGATTTATTTAAATTATTATACTCCATTCATTTTGGACCTAATTGATTGAATCATGACTTGTTTGTAATCATGTATTGTTGTTGTTGTTGTTGTTGTTGTTGTTGTTGTTGTTGTTATTATTATTATTATTATGAGAGAGTTACAAATATTTATGGTGTGCACTATTAAACGAAATATATTTTATGGTGTGAAAAGATTATATCATTTTTGTCATTTATGTTACTAAATTTATAATGATATTGAAACATATTTCAAATTGATATATATATATATATATATATATATATAAATTTATATGTAGAGTTAGATTTGTATTGATTTGAAATAATAAAATAATAATAAATAAATAAAAAAGACAAACCGCATGTGGGGTTGTCCACCCCTTGCCATTCCTTTCTTTGCAATATCCAGAGAGCTGCTTTGCTCTCTCTCTCTCTCTCTCTCTCGGCTCAGTTCTCTCTTCGTCACAGATTTTTTATTTTTTTTTTCTTTGACATTCATCATGTAAAACCTTTGATCCACCAAAATCGATGAAGTTTTAGACCCTAGTTCTTGAGGCCAAAATGAAGAGCTTGGCAAGAGCAACATTTTGACTGATGGAGATCGAAATTCGATAAAATCGAAAATTTGGATTTTTGCTTGTTTCCTCTTCTAGCTTGAGGTAGGGATTTTTCCTACACTTCTTTATGCACTTTTACTTGATTATAGGGAATTTAGAGTTGTATATAATTTAATTAGAACTTTTTAAAAAATTTGTGATTTATTTCCTTAAAAGAAAAATTTTGAGAAACATAAAAAGTTGATGCCCAAATTGCGAAAGTGTAAACTTGGAATAAGTTTGTAAGGTTATGAAAGAGTTATTTTTTAAATTTGAACAAAAACGGAATTCAATTCGATTGGTTTTAAAATTTTTATCAGTTTGTGACCAAAAGAGCGTTTTTAAATAAAACAAAGGAATTACATTTAACTTTGGGGGCTTTCTATCAAAATAGGATGTCATAATTGAATAATGCTTGGAGAATGAGTTTGGAAAGAAAATGATGTATTCTTGGGCATTAACGGTATTATTTTACGTAATGAATCTGTTAAAATAAAACCTACACGGTTAGAAGTGGACTTTGAGAGGTTACCGGACATGATTGTGATATGAAAACTAGTGCAGTTGTTCATATTTGATGAGATGTAGAATAGATTTTATTTATTGAATTTTTTTTTTTTGGAATTTAATTGTTTAAATATCTGTTTAGAAATATCTGTTTTGGGCTATCGGTGGAGGATAGCCATGATTGTTGTAGAAATGCATGAGACTTAGGTAAATTATAGCGATCCCGGTTTTCCCTTCATTTTTTTTAATTGTATTCCGGACTCGGTTCCGTGGATGGGTTGTTGTCTTATTCCCGTTTTCGTCCATTACTCTTTGTATATGAGTCTTGGGTCGTGTTGGGTAGGTTTAAAACAGGTTGGTTGTGTTTGGAAACCAAGGGTTAGTGTCCATTAAATTTTCATAATGGTTCATTTAATGCCAACTGGTGTCTTTTCATATTTCTAACTAGTGTTCATTTAATTCTAGTTAGTGTTCATTTAATTCTAACTAGTCCTTTCATTTTCCAATTAATGGGCTTTAATAACAACCTTTCAATATCACTTGTTCATCTCCCTTTTGATTTCAAAACCCTAGAACCATCTTCTCTCTCTCCCTACACACCTTCTCTCTAGGTTTTCATCTCCCTCTAGTGTAAATCTATACTAAGTCCTTTGTAAGAAAGGTAGAGTGGGTTGAGGGCTTCATTTTAATCTGAAAGTTTGGCGATTTGGAGCACTTTGGTTTTTGGCCTTCATCTTCTCCATTTGAGTTCTCCATTTGAGGTAGGGATTTTCCTTGTTTCTTTTCAATACTCCATCTATAGATAGACATGTGGTAGTTTTTGTATTGCATGAAAATTATATCATGTTGGATTTGTTGAAAAACATGAGGTTGAACCTTAGGTTGGTTGTTGAATTTGGGTTTATTATCATTAGTTGTGGTTTAGGCTAATTGGAGTGTTAATTAGCATGTTGTTGTTGAATGGAGAGGAAACCCAAATTTTTATTTGATTTAATAAATTAATAAAGGGGTTTTGATCTTTGGGCAAATACTTATGTATTTTGGGTCTTAAATGAGGTCATTGTTGTTTGTTATAGATGATTGATTCTTTTTGATCAATATTGAGAAAGAGGGAGGAAAACCCTAATTTAATAATTATGACTTAATTTGCATAATTAATTTGGAATGGCTTTGAAAAGAATGAAGTGGATTAAGATGGGTTATGGTTTTATTGTCCATGGAATTGATTTTGTGAAAACAAAAGGTATGGAGTTGGTTTTGTGAAAAACAAGAGAAAAATGGAATTTGTTTTGTGAAATGGAAAAGATACTTTTGAATGAAGTATGAGAATTGGATTGTTGTAATTTGAGTGTTGAACACACATATGTGGAGGTTGTATCTTTAACTACCATGTTAATGTTGTTGTTGGGTTTGTAATCTCATGAAAATTGAGTCTTTTAATAGATGTACTAAATACCTGCATCTAGAGGTTTTGTCCTTGGTCATCGGTGGAGGATGACGTGGTTGCGTTGAATTGTCGTGTATGCATTATACCTATGTGTTCATCTACTTTAACACATTGTTGGTATCTTGTTAGTTTATGTGTATCTAGTACACATGTTGATTATGTCTTGTTGTATTGTGGCTATTGGTGTTATACCCTACGCTGAGAATTAGAGGTACCGTTACCTTCCAGCTAGCGCCTGGAGAACTGACTGCGCTGATAATCGAAGGCACCATACCCTTCGAGCTAGCGCCTGGTAAACTGGTAGTTTGTTGTGAGAAGTGTATCTTTGGCTTACTACGCACATAGCTAGTAGAGCAAAGTTTTGTTGTTATTGTTTCAGTGTATCTGGAAACATTGTGGATTGTGTTGGTTACAGTTTTGGAGGGCCGAGTTGCCTCATTGGTTTATCTTATGCATGTAGTTGAGTTGTTATCTTCCTTTTATAAAGGTATGCATGTATAGTTATGATAGAATTGGGATTAAACCGAAATGACCTTTTGTCTTTTGGAAGTGTAAAGAAAATCGAACATTTTAGAAATATGTTTTGAAAAGGCACATCTGTTGTATGTGTGGAAAATGTAAGAGAGTAATGGGCTTAATGAATTTATGTCCTAAATAATTGTTAATGTTATGAAAGAATAGGAATGGGGGTTAATGAAAGGAAAAGAAAGATAAATCGCTTATAGCGTTGAATGTAATGGTTGTTTTCGAGAAAAGCTCATACATATATATATATTTTGTATAAACTGTCACATTACTATTCTAGTACGAGAATGAGTGTTCATGATCATAGCTATCTTTAAGTTGTTATTGATGAGGATCATGTTGAGATCCCTACTGGACTATATGTTCATCCCACGTTGTTGAATCTTTTTCAGGTGTTTAGCAGGATATGCTACAAGATTTGGGATCTTCTTATTTGTTGGCCACGGGGCCTCTTTGTTGTTGGCGGAATGCCATATGTGTAAAAGGGTTACACCCTTCATTTGATTATTTAAAGTTGTAAGCTTGAGGGCAATTTATTTAAGGATGCTCATGTTGTATTTAATTGGCATTCGAAAGAGAGAGTCGTTGTTCATTCCTTCTAGTTGAACATTTGAGTTTATTTCCGCATGTTATCTCTGAAATTGAATTATGTTAATGAACTTGGTAATGACTTCGAGTAATAAAAAGTGGGGCGTAACATGAATTGAACCATATTCCTCATTTGTTGCATTAGACATTGCCTTACATTCATTTCATTGGAAATGTATCTGTTTTTGAGAAATGTTTGGAAATGTATCTGTTTGTGAAAAGATGAATACTTGGTGAATCTGGGTAGGGGGTGTAGAACCGCGTGGTTAGATGTCGAGCCTTCCAATTTATTGGTAAAAATGACAGTGGTAGTACATTATTGCCTACTTGTAGACACTCATCTAGAGATTTACAGAGCCTGTGTTCATGTAACAGATATGGTTTAAAATGGAAATGGTTTTATATCTGTTGTTGCATCTCAGCATTGCATGCTTTATAAAAAGAGAGATAAATTGTTTTATCATGAGCATGGCATGAGCATACTCCTCTTTAGTCTTGTCATGGTTCATGTGTTGTGTAGTATATCTCTACTGGGCTGTGGGTCACCCTATAAAGGAAACCATTTCAGGTACAGGTACTGTGCCTCCGCCAATGCATTGACTTGGAAGGACTCAGAGTTGAGGCTTCATTTTTGTTTTATTGTTATTTATTGAATGTAAGCACAGTGATGTATTTGCGTTGAGTTGAAACTCCATTTTGTGTAACCAAGAATGTTCTTGGATAAATTTGTAAGCCTGTAGGGCATTTATTATCTGTTTGGCTTCCATTTCATACTTGTAAAATGTATGCTTGGAATTGGAACTGGGGCATTGAGATATGAATAATATGTATTTGGCATTTGGGATTTAATGGAAATGGATGTATGGAATAGTTAGCTATATATATGTATTTGTCTATTAGGTGGGTTTTGTTGCATAAATAGATACACTCTGCCCAATTTTCGGAGCGTTACAACTTAGTATCAGAGCTACCGGGTTTGAATACTTGGGCTCGTGGAAAGTGGTTTTTTCTACAGTGGGTTTATTTCGCTAGTGAGAAATGTTGCATATCTTATGTGCTATGGGATAACATGTTTATGTGACTATGTGGGTATAGGGTTAAACTTCTGAGATGTTATTTGAGTCCATAAAATTCTTTGAGGTCCTTTTAGAAAAGCACCTGATCAATGCTATTTCTATCTGGAAGTCTTTGAATGTTTGTGGAACGAGTCACTATCTTTGAGGGGTAACTCGTATGTGCTCTATGTGACTATGTGCTTATATGGTTTGCCTTATGTGATGTAGACACATGTGTAGGTTTATGTTTAATCCGTATGCAGCGTGTTAGAACTAGTGTGGAGTACTTACTTCTGAGCTAAATTATGTCTCTTATATAAGATGTCATAAAGCGGAAGAGGCCGTAATAGAGACACTTGGGGTGCCCAGGATGTTCTCATGTAGGAGGATACCTTTTCCCCAAGAAGAAGGTGTAAGCTAGAGTAATATGGCCGGGATGATTGGTCAAGATATTGTGGAATTAGTATTAAAGCATAGGTTAACCAATTTGTATGATTGTGGGTGTAAATGTGACCTTAAAGTAGTAGAGTTTGTGTTATGTAGCGACTGATTTGTTGTTATGAGGAGTTAATTATTTTTCAATTTTATGTCAAGTTTGTAGAAGTGGACTAGATGAAAAAAATCTTAGAAGAAGAGTGAGTTAGAGATTAACCTTATTCTAATAGTTTGGTTTGGTTGTGACTTTTAATAATGATTAAAGTAATCTAAGATAATATGCTTTGGATTGTTGACATTAGAACACATAAAACTAGTTCTAAATTTTCTTGGGATAGACGAAGTTAGTTATAGTTGGATTGTTTCACTTGCTTGATGGACTACTTGTGAGGTTAGTGATGGACCCTAGGCCAATTATTTTGTATGTGTTTGGGAATAAACGTAGTCTTAGCATGATAGAAATTATATCATGTAGAAAGAGATGTGTTTCTTAGAGAGTTTGTTTTATTCATAATTTTGCTGCAAATCCTAAGAGGGCAAATGAGATAAATAATTTTGAGATAGATTGGAATGAGATTAAATTTGATTTGGGTTACGCCATTTGATGGGATTATTAGTAGTAACAAGATTGACTCGTGAGTCGATATTTTAGAACATGTAGGTGAGTTCCGAGCGTCTTCGAGATTGGTGGAGTCCATTGCCTCAAAGTTAGTTGCTGATGTTCTCAAGTACAATAAATGAGTGTTGAAGGACATGATGTGATGGATGTTGTGGAGTTGTGTTAGCGACCAATATTCTTAGAGGAAAATTTTAAGATTACTTTGTGAGGATATTATAATACTAAAGTAGGTGCTCTAGGATAATTAGTATGGTGGTAATTTGAGTATTTCTATGGGAATTTATGCTTGACCCATCGAGAGTGATTGATGTTAACTTTTATAGTTACTTTTATGTATGAGTTAGAAATTGTGAAGATGAAAGGTATATGAGAGTGTTTTGGGTTAAATTTGATGTGTGTCATGATGGTGTGGTTCATGTAATGGAAATGGAGATTATTTTGTATCCTTTGTCCTTTAGCTACAAGATTGTTTTGTATCCTTGGAGTAAGAGTTGTGAATCCCTTATATTGATCCTTTGTTTTGCTATAAGTGTGGTAAGAATTCGTGTTGTTGGTATGGTAGCCTAATATTGCCATTGAGTTCAATTTGATGAGTGTATTTGACCTTAAGTGGTAAGTGTTTTCTTAATTAAAATGTATGTATGTATGTATGTATGTATGTATAACTTACCCCAAAAAAAATTAAAATGTATTTAGTTTTGCCTAATAGAGGATGATTCCTTATTTTAATTTTGTTTCATCGTATTTTGTGGTGATATTACCTTAGAAGAAGTTATTTGGCAGACCCCTCATTGGAGAATAAATTGGTATGAAGTACTTTCGTTATTTTGTTAGTCTTGGAAATTGTTATGGAATGACTATTGTTGACATAGAAGTTTTTTTTAGAGTGAATGAGTGGCATCATAGCTTGTGGTTATATCTTTTAGAAGTTGAGTAGAAGCAAGCTGACTAGAGACTTCAAAGGAGATTTCAAAGTCACTACAACTATGAGTATTTGTTGGGAGTACCTTAGTATTGTTAGAATGTGTATCTAGTCTTGACGAATTCTATGTGAACTCCAAGTTGGAGTGATGTTGGAGTGAAATTGTGTAGATGGATGTAGACAAGTTTGCGTAAACTGTTAGTCGGTTTGTCGAGTGAAAGGAATAGAGTGGATAGGTAAAAATAATATAGAAATTGCTTGGTTGGGCAATTAAAGTTGTGGCTGAGAATTTTCGAGTAGTGTGTTTGGCATGATTGCATTATGTTTCATAAGGGTTGGTGTTTCTTGTTGTTCAAGTGAAGCAGTTGAGGCTAAGGTGATCTGTGAATTTTGTTTTTGGAATAATTCAAGGAAGAATATTATTGTACTAGGGGATGAGTGGAGGTTCTCACGGGATGAAATATTTGAAGTCACTTTTTGTGATAGTTTTATTCAATTGGGTAATCACGTATGAATTCATTTTAATATTAAGATGAGTTAGTTGTCGTGTGACGGTTGCGATTACAAAATATATCATTGAATTGTGTCTTTAAAGGGAGGGTGCCCTCATTAGTTAAAAGTCTTGAGATAATTACTTTGGATGGATATTAAGTAAATTGTTGCACTAGACTATGGAAAAGATTGTTTGTGGTGAGTCATCTTTAATGGTGTGTAATATTTGAATACTTTTCTAAGTGCTCTTCAAAGTAGTGAGATTCTTTGTTGTTGTAATCTGTTGAGTTAGTTGTGTGGAGTAAGTAAATTTTGTAGGTGTGTTTGAACGTGTTCAAGTGATATTGCGAGTACGATTGTATTCCAATTACGAGTTCGATAGATTTTAATTAACCCCTTACATGTTGCAAGAATCACCTTTTTTTTTCCCATCTATTATAAATTGTTCGTTGAAATTCTAGTACGAGTGGTTTTAAGTTGAGGGGTGGCTTCTATGGAACAATGTATCTTGATAATCATGGATGGTGGGTGTAGAAATTTTGTTTTTGAACCTACTGAAAATTTGTTGCTTCATATTGGTAAAATAATTTTGGGGATGTAATTAGAATGAGATGTTATCACGATTGTAGAGCCGATCGGATTATACCGTTCGTCGTTCTTGTTTGATTCGCGCTATATACCTTCATTGAGGAGTTATTGTCGTGTTTACAGCTCTATAATTAAAGTGAGTTTGAGAGTTTCGATTTTGCTTACAGTATCTTTTACTATGGGAGGTAAGAGAGTGCTAAATTCTTGAAAGTGAGGTTAGTACGTGTTCGGGGTATTGAAAGAATGGCTCAATGTGAAAATGGCTATTGAGAGTTTAAGGCTCAAGTGATTATGTTAAGAGTAAATTCCATTATTCTTTTTATCAAGGCGAATTTCGGGGGCAAAATTCCTTAAGGGGGGAAGGTTGTAACGAGTTGAATCAAATTGAATTTTGCCCTTATTATTATTGTTGTGATGTCGTGAACCATTCTATTTAAATTCATGAAAAATAAATTAAATTACTTATTGATTTCGACTTCGTAAGCCCCGCTTGGCAAAATTATTTTATTTTTTTATTTTTTGTTATAGTAATTCTTGGGTCTTGAGTAATAAATGAGATATAAATTTAATTTTTTGGGATTTATTTGATTAGCCCATACTTAATCATTTTGGTTCATATTTGATTATGTGAATGGTGGGGACCACCTTAAGTAGTTGGAGATTTATTTAAATTATTATACTCTATTCATTTTGGACCTAATTGATTGAATCATGACTCGTTTGCAATCATGTATTATTGTTGTTATTATTATTATTATTATTATTACGTATTTTATAATTCTGAGAGAGTTACAAATATTTATGGTGTGCACTATTAAACGAAATATATTTTATGGTGTGAAAAGATTATATCATTTTTGTCATTTATGTTACTAAATTTATAATGATATTGAAACATATTTCAAATTGATATATATATATATATATATATAAATGTATATGTAGAGTTAGATTTGTATTGATTTGAAAATAATAAAATAATAATAAATAAATAAAAAAGACAAACCGCATGTGGGGTTGTCCACCCCTTGCCATTCCTTTCTTTGCAATACCCAGAGAGCTGCTTTGCTCTCTCTCTCTCTCTCTCTCTCTCTCTCTCGGCTCAGTTCTCTCTCCCTCACAGATTTTTTATTTTTTATTTCTTTGACATTCATCATGTAAAACCTTTGATCCACCAAAATTGATGAAGTTTTAGACCCTAGTTCTTGAGGCCAAAATGAAGAGCTTGGCGAGAGCAACATTTTGACCGATGGAGATCGAAATTCGATAAAATCGAAAATTTGGATTTTTGCTTGTTTCCTCTTCTAGCTTGAGGTAGGGATTTTTCCTACACTTCTTTATGCACTTTTACTTGATTATAGGGAATTTAGAGTTGTATATAATTTAATTAGAACTTTTTAAAAAATTTGTGATTTATTTGCTTAAAAGAGAATTTTTGAGAAAAATAAAAAGTTAATGCCCAAATTGCGAAAGTGTATACTTGGAATAAGTTTGTAAGGTTATGAAAGAGTCATTTTTAAAATTTGAACAAAAACGGAATTCAATTTGATTGGTTTTGAAATTTTTACCGGTTTGTGACCAAAAGAGCGTTTTTAAATAAAACAAAGGAATTACATTTAACTTTGGGGGCTTTCGATCAAAATAGGATGTCATAATTGAATAATGCTTGGAGAATGAGTTTGGAAAGAAAATGATGTTTTCTTGGGCATTAACGGTATTATTTTACTTGATGTATCTATTAGAATAAAACCGACACGGTTAGAAGTGGACTTTGAGAGGTTACCGGACATGATTGTGATATGAAAACTAGTGCAGTTGTTCATATTTGATGAGATGTAGAACAGATTTTATTTATTTATTGATTTTTTTTTTTTTGGAATTTAATTGTTTAAATATCTGTTTAGAAATATCTGTTTTGGGCTATCGGTGGAGGATAGCCATGATTGTTGTAGAAATGCATGAGACTTAGGTAAATTGAACCACATTCCTCATTTGTTGCATTAGACATTGCCTTACATTCATTTCATTGGAAATGTATCTGTTTTTGAGAAATGTTTGGAAATATATCTGTTTGTGAAAAGATGAATACTTGGTGAATCGGGATAGGGGTATAGAACCGCATGGTTAGATGTCGAGCCTTCCAGTTTATTGGTAAAAATGACAGTGGTAGTGCATTATTACCTACTTGCAGACACTCATCTAGAGATTTACAGAGCCTGTGTTCATGTAACAGATATGGTTGAAAATGGAAATGGTTTTATATCTGTTGTTGTATCTCAGCATTGCATGCTTTATAAAAAGAGAGATAAATTGTTTTATCATGAGCATGGCATGAGCATACTCCTCTTTAGTCTTGTCATGGTTAATAAGTTGTGTAGTATATCTCTACTGGGCTATGACTCACCCTATAAGGGAAACCATTTCAGGTACAGGTGTTATGCCTCCGCCTAAGCATTGACTTGGAAGGACTTGGAGCTGAGGTTTCATTTTTATTTTATTGTTATTTGTTGAATGTAAGCCCAGGGCTGTATTTGCGTTGAGTTGAAACTCCATTTTGTGTAACCAAGAATGTTCTTGGATAAATTTGTAAGCTTGTAGGGCATTTATTATCTGTTTGGCTTCCATTTCATACTTGTTGTAAAATGTATGCTTGGGATTGGAACTGGGGCATTGAGATGTGAATAGCATGTATTTGGTATTTGGGATTTAATGGAAATGGATGTATGGAATAGTTACTATATATATGTGTTTGTCTATCAGGTGGGTTTTGTTGCATAAATAGATATACCCTGCCTAATTTTCGGGGTGTTACAAAAATCAATTTTGTTTTATTAGAAAAGAACTTGGAATGTCTAATCTGATTTCTTAAATTCTGGATTCTAAGTTATATTTTTAAATCTTGGATTATTAAATTTGATATGGAGCAGTGATGATTTTAATGTAAAAATCGACTCTAACATTTCTATCATGCATTTTTCTTGTACTCGAAATTGAATTTTTTTTTTTTTTAATATATCCATGATTTGAGGGGGAGTTTTTCCAAATATTCATGATCTATGGGGGAGTTGTTTCAAAAATTTATATTTTCACGTTATTCCAAATATTTTTTTACTCCTCACCTGCATTTAACCATTTATTTTGATGATGTCAAAGGGGGAGCAGAAATATGAACTTGAATTGTGCTTATACTTCAATTGTTGAATATCTTTATTGTTGTAATTCATAATGAAACTGCTCTTTGATTTTAATTTTGTGTCAAAACCATACATGTATTGCCATCATAAAAAAGGGAGAAATTGTTAATCCTATGATTTGATTTTGATGATGTGTAAAATATTATAAAAATAAATTGCAATTTTTCAATAAATATTTTTTTTACAATCATTTGACACAAAATATGATTTTTTTTTTTTTTTGATATAGACTGCACTGTTTTAAAAATAACCAAATTTATTGTGCATCTTTTGAATACTTTAATTTAATATAAAAATAAATAAAAATCAATTTAAATCATTTCCATATCTTTTCTTATTCATTCTCTTCCTTTGATTGATTTGAAGTGTTTCTTAGCAAGAATGATGCAAGTCCAAAAGGCTAATGAATTCAAATGGAAGAAAAATAGAAGGAAAGAGGAGCCTACCTAGAATCTCTTTGCAATGGCTAGTTTTTTTAATAGCTATAAAAGAAGCTTTGTGGAGAAAAGAAAAGACATAGAAGTGAAGTGAAGAAAATTCGTGATATTCAAGAGTTCAAAATATTGTGTGGTGCTCTTTCATTGAGTTATATAATTTTTTTTGAGAGAAATTTATTGAGTGTTTGAGCTTTTCTTGTAAAAGGGTTTCCTATCCCTTATCATTTTTCTAAAAGAGAGTTATATTTTTGTGAGTGATTTTTTTATTTAAAGTCACTTAGGTTAGGTTTGACCAGCATCAGATTCACAACTAGTTGGCTGAAGTGATCGGGGTTGATCAATTTTTGAGGTTCGCTAGCACCTGTAAAGCTAGGAGTGTAATTTCTATTTGACGAATAGTGAAGAACTCTCAAGGAGGATCTTGAGGAGTGGATGTAGGCATGGTTTGAGCCAAACCACTATAAATTTTGTATTTGCACTCTCTTTCCTTCCTTCGCTTAATTTATTTTTATTAGTCTCATTTATATTGCATCATATTTATTTCTTATTTGGATTATATTTTAATTTATTATTCATCTTTATTGTTTCATATTGTTAATTGTTTATTATTTGGGTTAACTTTACTAAACCCAATTCACCCTCCCTCTTGGGTTGCTTTCTGGGTATCAGGTATTTAAATTCCATTTTTTTCATAAGGGTGTAATCCCTTTGGGACATCCAAATTTTCTGCAGGAAGGGAGTTATGAATGCTTCAAGGATGGACTTTGGCCAAAACTATGGTCCAAGTTGGTTATGCAAAAATTGCCACACACGCGCACGCGCCGCCCGCCTGCCGAGACCAGGTCCGTGATTCATGGATCTTGGAACTTGGGCTTGAGGCTTGAGGCTTGCTGGAATGGATTGAATGTGGAGGTTGGGATTGGTCCACCCATCTTAATCTTTTTAGGCCATGCTAGATCTGTGGGCTGCAGTAATGTATACACTTCTCTATTCATGATGGATTTGATCCATCAGTTTTGCAGATTAATAAAAATTTGATTTCTGCATTTGTGAGGGGTTCTAATGGTTGGAGCCTTTTCCTCTCTCCCTCGATGTGTATAAAAGGAGACCTTTCTCCGTCATTCTTTGGACCCAGAATATTTGTTCTTGTCTTCAAAGTTTCTCCCATTTTATATTTTTCATAGTGAGAGTGTGTTGTCATAGTTCTGTTCACCGAAGCTACTCAATCGGTGCATTGCTATAGCTGGTCCACTATCGTATCTTGGGAGACAGACGTCAAACAACCTTCAGCACCCAACCGGTGAGGCGGCGAATTTGTTTTAAAGACACTGTCTAGTGCAGGCTTCGGTTTGCTTCTCTTTGTTATTTTATTTTATGATGTATTGTAATTTTCAGCATGGTTTGCTTATTCTGAAATTTCAATTGTTTGTCCATTATGAATCTATTTGTTTTATGTTATTACACAATTTATACAACAAGCTTAAAATAGATTAAATATTTCTATGATTGCTACTGTTTTCGGGGTAATACGAATTCTGTTGATACCTGTAGAATTCGATTGCATGTTTATTATTACGTTAAAGCAATTTAGATTTATTTACATACACTACATGCTCATTATTTGGTTTCAGTTTATTATTTAATTGAGTATGGTTTAGATTCATGATTGGAATTTCATAGATGTCCATGATGGTTGTTTTTTTCTTTTTTCTTTTTTTGTTTTGTTTGTGTGTGTGTGTTCACATACATGTTAGTTTACGTTATAGAGCTACTACCATCATGAGCAGTAGGCTACTGCTGCTCATTTTTTTATGAACAATTCATGTTTGGCAATTCTCTTTACCCGTGTCTTCAATTCATCAGCAGTTTTGATTACAGTCTCAATTTATTTGCATAAATAGGCTACTGTTTCTATATGTTTAAATTAATATATGAACAGTTTCACTAGGCTGCTTTTTATTACTAGGTCTCTAGAATATTTGTATAATTTACTTTTTATGTGTCCTAGTATAATTTGATTATATGTGTACCAATTTAGGTTTGTATCATAGTATGCTCATAATTTATAACTTTATAATATAATTTGCATATTAAAAATTTCCGAGATTTTAATGTTTGTTACATGGTTATTATCTCTAGAATTATTTAAATGGTTATTAGTTTTTGTAACTTGTCTATATTTATGTGCATGATTATTGCGTAATAATTTGATATATACAATTCATGGCTATTAACTTTTAATTTAATTCTTAGAGTTGTAGGTTTATTTTTGTAACTCATCTAGCATTTTAATTCATTAGTTAATTTTATTATTAAATAGTGTGCTAGGTGGTTTCAATTTATTTATTTACAATTTCTTTAGATTATTTATTTTGTATTTTGTTGTGATTTTCTGCTAACCTTTTTTACAGGAATACCTAAGCGTGGAAAGGAATTATTTGGACTATATAATTGAAGCAATTGTTTTGCTTATGATTTTGTTATGGTTTTTTACCAATATGTAAAAGCATTTTATTTGCTTGTATTGTTGTAACAATTTTTTACATTGCTTGTAATTTGGTTAGCAATTTTTAATTGCTTGTAAGTGTTGGACCTTGGTTTGTTTTAAACTAGTTGATCCCTTGGAAAACCTTAATTCTAAAAATTGTTTCCCATGTACTAAAATTCAACATGCTCTTGAAAGTTTTGTCAAAAGGTTAACTGAGTTTTAAGTGGTATTGATGTGACCCCTCCAGTCTTCTTGGGAACATTCTTGACCATGTTCGATTCTAGGTTAAGTGGTGAGACTAGTTTTGAATTAAATTTCCAACTGTTGGATTTTCTAAGTGTTAAGTTTAATTTTTGGAAACATAGGAAGTGAAATTCTGTTGTATTTTTTGAAATGGCAATTGTCACCAATGATGTTGCTACTGCTAATGTTGGTGGGGATCTGAACCCCGGGCAAATAGCTTGCAAACCCCAACTATGACTTCTATGGTCAACCCTAGTGTTACTCTGGCTGTTCTGGGAGGACCACTCAGTCACCATGAGCGCCTAAAGAAATTTGCTCGAGTGAACTTCAAGAGATGACAGCAAAAGATGTTATACTTGACCACGCTAAACCTTACAAAGGTTTTGAGTAAGGATCCTCCAGCCGTGGCAAAGAATGAGCTAGATAGGCAGAAGGTCATGGCACTTGACACATGGAAGCAGACAGACTATCTTTGCCAAAACTATGTGTTCAACAACTTGGCAGACTCACTCTATAGCGTGTTTTGTGCCAAGAGCTCAGCAAAGGAGTTATAGGAATCTCGGGATAAGAAATAGAGGACCGAGGATGCCAGGGCAAAGACATTTGTCGTTGGTCGGTTCCTGGACTTTAAAATGATAGATTCAAAAACTATGATGAGCCAAGTCCAGGAGTTCCAAGTGATCTTGCATAAAATTCATACTGAGGGGATGCTTTTGAACGAGTCATTCCAAATTGCTATGATCATTGAGAAACTTCCCAATGGTTGGAAGGACTTCAAGAACTACTTGAAGCACAAGCACAAGGAAATATAAATTGAAGACCTGATTGTCCGACTCCAAATTAAGGAGGATAATAGAAAGAAATGAGGGAGTACCTTGTAGCTTGACTTTTCGTGCTCCTTTCGGATACGATTAGCCCTACAGTTCAGACTCCCGTGGTTCTGAATCTGATTCCACAAGTACAATGTGAAATAGATAAACACAAATGAGTCCAAATTCGACAATTCTTTTAGAAAAATGATTTTGAATCAAAATGCCAAAAATGGACTGCTTTGCTAGATACAGAGTCACAACCTAAATATTTTTGGGAAATTTAGAAAACTCAAGAGTCGTGCTAAAGCCCACGTGTCCGTCATCGCCAAAGTGTCTTGGCTCGAGAACTTAGGTACGAGAGGGAAAGGTCATGAATTGAGCACCCCCACTCGCCTGATCAAAGATCGGCCTCTACTAATCATGATGTGATTCTTATTTATATTATATGCTCTTGTTCCGATTATTTAGGCTAATTTACTATGTGACACACACACAAGTATAGACTAATTTCCAAAAATTGGAACACTTTGATTGCATGTTTGTTTGAAAATTGTTTTGAATATGCTTTACTTGAAAATGTGAGTTTGCATGTACATTTATCAATTCATCCCAATTTTGGAAATTAGCCTTCGTCCACAGGCATTCAAACAGATATATCAATTAAGCACTTAGCCTCATGGAAATTATGCTTATCATGGCAATAAACACACGCATGCAATATGCTAAAGCAATAAATGCTCACCTAATACTCCCGAGGTGAGCCAAAAGAAAGAAATAGTTAGAAAAGATGTATGATCCTAACTAATGCAATATGCCTAATGCGACACATACAACTATGCAATTAATGGGCTTGGCTACTAACATGGTATTTGAATTAATTTTGATAGCATGCGGTCTAAGCACGTATTTAAAGAAGTGTTTAACTAACAATGCGAGTTAAAATGATAAGCTGAACCCTGCATGCAAGACTAATGGATGCTTTATACATGGAAAAAAAATGCTAAAATAAACATGATGTTCTAAGCTACCATTATAAGCGGGTAAATAAAAGGGAAAAAGACGTGGGGTTGAAAGACATACACATTATTACATATTTGCCCTCGCACAAGAGGGTCTGAATAAATGTCCTAATGCTAATTTAATATAATTAACTAACTATTACAAACCAAATGAAATAAATTAACTACACTAGCTAATTATTACAATTAAAGATTAAACTAATGAATAATACAAAATTAACTAGCTACTAATTTACGAGTCTACTACTTTACAACATACTACTATGAAACATAATTTTAAAGGGCCCCGAGGAATGCGGGAATGCTCATGCATGAATGTGGTTTCCACCCGAAGAGTCCTCAGTTTGGCTGCCAAAATACTTCAGTTGCATAGTCAGAAAAATGAACTGTTTTTTTTTTTTTTTTTTGCCTCAGCCTCTCCTCTGTTCTGTTAAAAAAAAAAAAAAAAAGTGGTACTGCCTGGCAGAAAAAGGGGGTCGGCAGGCCAGAAGTGGTGGTCTGCCGCCCACTAAAAGTGGCCTACTGTACGGAAATGGTGGCCTGCTGACCACTAATGTTTGGCTTCTCCTGCTACAACAGAAAACAAACAGAGCACAAACAGAGTGTTTCCAAGGGATGTTTGTTCACCCTGCCTCTCCTTATCATTAATCAGGTCAAAGGAGGAGTAGGCTTGATTTGCAAACCATCAGCCAATGCAAATTCATTGCATGATGGCTTATGAAACAAGGGATACAACTTCAATAAATGCACAATTAAAACTCACAAAACCTCTCTCTCTCATGGAATTGAGCAAGAGAAGTGGTTGACCTTGGAAACTTGAACCATTTCATCACTCACAATTACGAAATGACTCAAGATTCCATGGGCTCAATTAACGTCCGATTGAACCCCAAACCATGTTATTATCTTGGTCCATTTTTGTCATGACCCGAACCCGCCCCTATAGATTAAGGTCATAATCAGCCAGTAATCATGGGATTACCTAAGGCCTCAATTGGAAATCAAACATACATTATAACAACAATGGGGCCGAATGGAAGCAGACTCAAAAATTTTGTCCGATGAGCTGTGCTTATATGGTAAAATAAACATTCCATAATAACTCACACATATAGACAAAATTAACATCTTATATGTCCAGGAACTTTCAAACATACAGTCAGCCAACCAAAAAGCTTATGTACATAGTGCTCCAACATATTCACCAAGGTAACAAAGAGAAAACAAGAGAAACAAAACAAGTCTCATGCATGAGAAGTTCGGGCTAACTCTACAAATACTTGACTTCTCTCATGTCTTTCACTGAGGCTAGGATTAAACATCTCTTTGCTCACCTACACACATATAAATGAGAATGAGCGATAGCCCAGTGAATAATATCAAAATAAAGGAGTTACATGAATGAAATTGGTAGAAAACATATCAAACAGCCATATGCCAATTTAAGTTTCCATCTAATACATCAAACGGCCTCAAGCCCAAATATAAAAAACGGCCTCGAGCCCAATTCATTCTTATCAAATGGCCTCGGGCCCAATTCGTTCTTATCAAATCATTCTTGTGAAACGGCCTTTGGCCCATCATTTATTTCAAACAGCCTTTGGCCTATCATTCATTTCCATATTCGTATTCATGTATGTGTCATACCCATGATCATAATCACATTTGTATTCATTTAGTCTTATGCAAAAGACTGATATTTAGACTATTCATTCATAATTCAAAATACAGATTCATAAGGCTCACACAGAAGTATCATTATGGAAAATAACATACTTGAACATATCTTTATTAAGATATTACTCTCAGTGATCTACAGGATGATTTGTCCTTGCGCTTGACCCTACACATTTCATAACACATTGGGTCACAAGCAATTCAATTTCTCTTTAATTTATTTATTCCTCTCAGGCCTCTTTCTTATCTTCTTAGTCCATTTACAATGCTCAAAGCATGCCTAAAAGTGCTTAGAAATGAAAGAGAACGGAAAACAAATCATAAAACACCTTTTCAAAATTTCTGAAACAGGGCTTTCCCGCTCGAGCATAGATTCGGTCACTCGAGTAGATCCCTTTGGTTTGCAAAAGTTCTGATTGCTTGTAATTTACGCTCAAGCGAGACTATTGACGCTCGAGCGAGGAGTCATGCAAAGCAAGGTACGCTTGAGCACAGATTCGGCCACTCAAGCCACCGTGCAATCTCTGCAAAACTTCTGGGAGCTACAAATTCACGCTCGAACGAGGCTTTCCTTGCTTGATCGGACAAGTCGAATTCTGGGTTTTCCAAAACTCTGTTTGAACTTCAAATTTGCATTCCAATTGATGTAACTTGCTTGTTATGACTCATAATTCACTTGTACATCTTCTATCATGATACAATTACTAGATTCACAACATTATGAAGCTCAATTCCCATGAATTAATTACATGTATACACAATTTATACCAAACTTATTTCCAATACTTCAAATTCATGCAACCAAAACTTATACCTCCATAAATTGTGTTTGCATGTGGAATATAACTTCCATTCTCAACTTAAGTGATGCAAAAGATGATCAAAAGCATGAATCTTAATCAAAATTCAACATGGATCATATGTTTCATGCTCAAATATACAAATTCACGGCAATCTTTTACATGCATGTTTATAATGATTTCAAATTCATCAAAATCAACTTAATTCTTGTTCTTGATTACCATATAACTTTGAATTCACAAAATTACCAACTCAAACTCATGAATTTATGCTCAATTACTCACCTAAGAGCTTCAATCTTCACAACTTAGCTAGTTCTAGAGCCTAGCCTTCCAAAACTTGAGTTCTCTTGCAAAATCTTCAAGAATGGCTCCTCTCACTCTCTCTAAATTCGGTTCAGCCTCTCTCTCTAGAGTGTAGAATCTGATTTGGGCTAAAAAAAATATGAGCTTAAGCATACTTAGCTCATTTATATAGGCTAATTTTCCTTTCTTACCGAACCTCAACTGGCCCTTCATTGGAATCACACGAATAAACACATGGTCGCCAACCTCATACTCAAGAGGTCTTCTTCGAACATCTGCATAATTCTTTTGCCGACTCTGTGCTGTTTTGAGCCTTTGTTGAATGATTTTAATTTTCTCAGAAGTATTTTGTACAATTTCGGGCCCAAGTAAAGCCCTATCTCCAATCTCTGTCCAACAAATTGGTGATCTACACTTTCTACCGTGCAAAGCTTCGTATGTTTCCATACCGATGCTGGAGTGGAAGCTGTTATTGTATGCAAACTCTGCTAGTGGCAAATAATCCTCCCAACTCCCTTGAAAATCTAAAGCACACATTCTGAGCATATCCTCCAGGGTTTGTATGGTCCGTTCCGATTGCCCGTCTGTTTGTGGATGGAATGCAGTACTAAATCTCAATTATGTTCCCATAGCTCTTTGCAAACTCTTCCACAATCTAGATACAAATTTCGGATCTCTATCCAAGACAATGGACACTGGAACCCCATGTAGGCAAACAATTTCATCAACATATATAGTAACTAGTCAAATAAGTATCAAATGTAGTTCTAATAGGTAGAAAATGTGCAGACTTAGTCAATCTATCAACTATAACCCAAATAGAATCCATACCTCTAGGAGTTCGAAGTAGGCCAACAACAAAATCCATGGTCACATGCTCTCACTTCCATTTTGGAATTGGGAGAGGTTGAAGTAGACCGCCTGGTTTCTGATGTTCAGCTTTAATTTGCTGACATTGAAGGCACTTGGACACATACTCTGCGATTTCCTTCTTCATTTTGGGCCACCTATAGCTTTGCTTCAAGTCCTAATACATTTTGTTGTTACCTGGATGCATAGAAAACATCGACTTGTGAGCTTTGTCTAGGATCCTCTTTTTCAATTCAGGAATGTTCGGGACACATATTCTGCTTTGAAACCTCAATACTTCACCATCAACACTAAATTTCGATTTCGGTTTAGCTTCAAACTCATCGATTATTGTCTTAAGAGTCTCATCCTCTCTTTGTCTTTGCTTGACTTCAGTAATTATTGCTGGTTCAATAGAAATGGCAGCTATTAACCCAGCTTGTTAATGTAGCACGACTTCAATCTCGGCTCTCTCAAAAGCTTACAAATTTCTTTTTGTTCGGTGAGTAGACAAACTAAGTTCCCCGTTGATTTTATGCTCAACACATCGGCAACGGTATTGGCATTCCCGGGGTGATATTGAATCTGAAGATCATAATCCTTTATTAGTTCAAGCCATCTCCTTTGTCACATATTTAGTTCCTTTTGAGTAAAGAAGTATTTTAGGCTTTTGTGACCCGTGTAAACTTCACAATTCGCCCCATACAGGTAGTGCGGCCAAATTTTCAAAGCAAACACCACTGCGGCTAGTTCCAAGTCATGTGTCGGGTAGTTGTTTTCATGTGGTCTCAATTGATGAGAGGCATAAGTGATCACCCTTCCATTCTGCATTAGTACACATCCCAAACCTTTATAAGAAGCATCACTATATATCACAAAGTTTTCCATACCTAAGGGCAATGTCAAAACTGGTGTAGTGGTTAGTCTTTCTTCAATTCTAGAAAGTTAGACTCTTTTTCATTAGTCCATTCAAATGGTTGTCCTTTGCGTGTGAGTTGGGCAAGTGGTACAACTATTTTCGAAAAATCCTTTACAAACAGTCTGTAATACCCGGCCAGGCCCATGAAACTACGAACTAATATTACATTCATTGGAGTAGGCTAATTCACAATTGCCTCTATCTTCTGTGGGTCTACTGAAATCCCCTCTTTGTTGATAACATACCCTAAGAAAATAACTTCATCTAACCAAAATTCACATTTCTTTAGTTTAGCAAATAATTTCTTTTCTCTAAGTGTTTGCAAGACAGTTCTCAAGTGGTATTCATGTTCAAGTCTACTCTTTGAATATATCATGATATCATCAATAAAAACTACAACAAAATCGTCAAGGTAAGTCTTAAAAATTCAATTTATTAGGTCCATAAATGTTGTAGGAGCATTAGTCACCCAAATGGCATAACAAGAAATTCATAATGGCCATACCTTGTTCGAAATGCAATTTTCTCAACATCCTCTGCTTTTACCTTCAACTGGTGGTACCCGGATCTCAAATCAATTTTGGAAAACACTTGTGATCCCTGCAACTGGTCAAACAAGTCATCAATACGAGGTAAGGGATATTTATTCTTTATTGTCACCTTGTTCAGTTCTTGATAGTCAATACACAGGCGTAAGTTTCCACCTTTCTTCGTCACAAATAACACCGGTGCACCCCACGGCGAAGTGCTCGGTCAAATAAACCCTTTGTCCAGTAGGTCTTGCAACTATTCCTTCAATTCTTTCATTTCAGCAGTAGCCATTTTGTAAAGGGTTTTTGAAATAGGCTGAGTGCCTAGCACAATATCAATAGTAAACTCTATCTCCTTGTCAACTAATTCTCCTGACAATTCATCTGGGAACACATCTGGAAACTTGCTAACAATAGGGATACTATTCAATTCAACATTTACAAATTGTTCGGACAATACACAACATAAATAACCCTGGCACCCTTTCCTGATTAATTTGCATGCTTTCATTACAGATATCAAATACAGTGGAGGCACTACCCCATTACCCACAAATACAATTTCCTCATGCCCTGGTGGTTTAAATATAACCCATTTTGTTACACAATCAATGGTGGCACAATATTTAGATCGCCAATCCATGCCCAGGATTACATCAAAATGTCTAAAGTCTAAGGGTAATAAATCTACATACAAAGTAGCATTCCTAATGTGCATATCACAAAATCGATATACAGATGTACACAACACAGATTCCCCAGATGGAGCAGATACACATAACAAATATGGTAGGGATTCTAGAGGTCTACTCAATCTAGATGCAAATGTACAAGTTGCAAAGGAGTGCATTGATCCGGAGTCAATTAACACAAATGCATCCTAATTACATATAGAGATAGTACCTGAAACGATGGCTTCTGCATTCCGTGTATCGCCCGAAACAAGTGCAAAGACTCTTCCTTGTCTCATGGTATCTCCGGTGGTAGTAGGCCTTGTAGTGTTTCCCGATTTTGGGATCGATGCAGTTGAGTTAGCAGCTATCTTCCCACTGCGTTGATTACAATCCCTGGCCATGTGCCCTGTCGTACCACACTTAAAACAGGCCCCTGATACACGATAACAAACCCCATGGTGTCTTTTACCACATTGGTTGCACATTGGGGATGTGTCTCTGGAAGAATTCGAAGTACTTGAAGAGCCCTTATTCTGCTTCATTGAAAAGGAACCCTGTCTTTTATTTTTCCAGTCAGTTGATGATTTGGCCTATCTAGCTATGTTAGCCTTTGATATTATGGCCCGGTCTAACACTTCAATATAGATTTCCAACTTTAGTACATTCACCTTCTCTAAGATATCATCTCGAAGCCCTCCTCCAAAATGCCTTGCTTTCTTATAATCGGTATCAACCATATGTGCAAATCTAGCCAATTCAGTAAACTTGGCCTCGTATTCAGCTACAGTCATGTTGTCTTGTCTAAGTCCCATGAACTTTGACACTTTCCTTTCACGGACACATTATGGAAAGTATTTGTCATAGAAAATCTCCAAAAATCATGCCCAACCAATATCTTTATTGCTCTCACGCATTAACAACCACCATCTTCTTATCTCATCTTCAAGAGTAAAAGTGGCTAGCAATACTTTCTGTGTTTCTAGACAAGGAAACACTTCAAATAACTTTTCTATTCCAAGGACCCACGCTTCTGCCTTCAATAGATCCAATCCCTCGTGAAACTGTGGCGGTTTCATTTTCTTAAATTCTTTGGTGAGAGCTATTGTTCGGTCATCAGTCTGTAGGTCGGGTACAAGTGGTGCTGGAGAAGGAGGTGGAGGATGTGGCTGTTGCTATTGTTGTTGCCACTGTTGTTGTTGCCTCAATGTTTCTGCTATATCTTGTATTAACCTTTCCATTCTATCCATTCTGGCAGTAGAGGACTCCTTTATTTCATCTCCTCTTGTTCTCACCATTATCTGATTAGACTTGCATTATTCTTTATACAAAAATGTTCACAAGTATGCATATACAAAAGAGCATATGTATTCAAATAATTCACAATGCAAGTAAATCACAAAACATATAACACATAGTTATTCATTTCGAAGCATTTAAACATATGCTCGATGTCTTCGAGTTCATACTTATCACATGAATGCATCCTAGACCTTTTTCTTGATGCTTGCTGCTCATTCGGACAAGTGTGTGAGTTATTAACTCGTGCTCTAATACCACTCTGTCATGATCCAAACCCGCCCCTATAGATTAAGGTCATAACTGGCCAGTAATCATGGGATTACCTACGGCCTCAAATAGAAATCAAACATATATTATAACAATAATGGGGCCAAACGGAAGACAAAATTAACATCTTTTATGTCCAGGAACTTTCAAACATACAGTCAGCTAAACAAAAAGCTTATGTGCATAGTGATCCAACATATTCACCAAGGTAACAAAGAGAAAACAAGAGAAACAAAACAAGTCTCATGTGTGAGATGTTCGGGCTGACTCTACAAAAACTTGACTTCTCTCATGTCTTTCACTGAGGTTGGGATTAAACATCTCTTTGGTCACCTACACACATATAAATGAGAGTGAGCGATAGCCAGTGAATAATATCAAAATAAAGGAGTTACATGAATGAAATTGGTAGCAAACATATCAAACAGCCATAGACCCTTTTAAGTTTCCATCTAATACATCAAACGGCCTCAGGCCCAAATATATCAAACGGCCTCGGGCCTAATTCATTCTTATCAAATAGCCTTGGGCCTAATTCATTCTTATCAAACGGCCTTTGGCCCAATCATTCTTGTCAAACGGCCTTTGGCCCATCATTCATTTCCATATTCGTATTCATGTGTGTGTCATACCCATGATCATAATCACATTTGTATTCAATTAGTCTTATGCAAAAGACTGACATTTAGACTATTCATCCATAATTCAAAACACAAATTCATAAGGCTCACACAGAAGTAACGTTGTAGAAAATAACATACTTGAACCTATCTTTATTAAGATATTACTCACATTGATATGCCGGATGATTTCTCCTTGCGCTTGACCCTACACATTTCATAACACATTGGGTCACAAGCGATTCAATCTGTAACGCCCTCAAAATAATCCCATTATATATATATATCATTGACATGCAATATTTAAAGAAAACAATTCATTAATTCATTCATCAGAGTAGTACTAAGTAAAAGCATTACATGTAACATCAAATTAAATGCCCTACGGGCTTACATCTTTCCAAGCCAACACTTGGACACAAAAATATGAGTTCTAACTCAAATACAAGTAAAGCCCTAGGCTTGAATGTTTACATGTACTAACAAATAAAAACAACTAACTAAAGATAGTCTTCAAAATCCAAAAGCCAAATCCTCCCAAGCTAAGTCCTTGGAGGTAGCTTATCACCTGAACCTGAAAATGATGTTCCCATATAGGGTGAGCCACAGCCCAGCAGAAATATACTAAACCATATATAAGTATTGAATAAAGCATTAGCATTCAATAGATGGATAACACAAATTATCAGTTCCACTTTCCATTAATTATTCAACATGGCTCAGAACCTGGCCAAACTTATAACAGTGAACTATATATCATATTCACAATAATTCCAATAACGACAACACAAATGAGACTCAGGCTCATATCAAAAACACTTCATACTTCCAGATCGATACACATTTTAGTGCTGTATCAATAACATGTAAAAACACTTCAATATCAATAAGCACACATAAAAGTGATGCTAATGGAGTCCATCCCCTATCTCCTCCCAAATAAAATCCGGTTTAGAGGTCCATCCCCTATCTTCCCCTAAACCGTGGAGTACATCCCCTATCTCCTCCCACACAATATGCAAATGCATGCTCAATTAATACATGTATTTTCTGTATTAATTCAATAGTCAAAACAATGACTTAACCAATATGATTAGTTTCAGTTATCCCTAATCCACATGCAATGTCTACAACAATCACGACTATCCTCCACCGATAGCCCAAAACAGTTATTTCTAGACTGAAAATAAATAAATCAACAATTCAATAGGCGAGTGATTTAAATTAACCAACTACCCCATTTAATCAATAAATTCCTCAATTTCATGAATTTAACTAATTTCCCCAATTCTCCTTAAATTAATTATACAAATCAATTTATTAAGACAACTAGGGTTTTTTCCAAAATTACTAAAATACCCCCAACATATCAAAATACCAAAACTTAGAACAAAACTTATACATTGGAGTAGGAAATCCCTACCTCGAAGAAATTAACCCAAATGGAGAAGACGGAGATGAAGACCCAAAACCCAAAGTGCTCCAAATTCACAAATTCCCAGATTAAAACGGAGCCCTCGACTCACACTATCTTTTTAATAAAGGATCTAGGGTAGAAACACACCCTAAGTAGATCAAACCTAAGAGAGAAGGTGTGTAGAGGGAGAGAAAAGTCGGACCTAGGGTTTGGAATAAAAAAGGAGATGAAAAAGTGATTTAAAACCCGCTGCTGCCTATTTAAACCTGACAGGCTCGCTCGAGTGAAGACTTGGTCGCTCGAGCGACCAGACACAGAAAACCCTCGCTCGAGCCAAGAATGCCTCGCTCGAGCCAACAACCCAGAAGCTCGCTCGAGCGAAGGAAAGCTCGCTCGAGCGAAGAACTCAAACCCTCAGGTCTGCAACCAGACGCACGCTCGAGCGAAGGAACGCTCGCTCGAGCGAAGAACAAACCAGCTCGCTCGAGCGAAGAAAAGCTCGCTCGAGCCAAGAAACACTGCTCTCAGGTCTATACTAGACGCAATCGCTCGCTCGAGCGAAGAAACCCTGGCTCGAGCCACCAGGCACAAAATACAACCCTCGCTCGAGCGACCAACCCAAAAACTGGACAGCAACACTTGCTTTCCGAACCCAACCAACCTGTAACAAAACTTGCCCAACATATCCTATAACTCAAAAATAAGGAATTAAAGGACAACAAAAACAATATAATAACAATTGAATCTACAGAACATAAGTATGGGTACAATAACCAAATGGGAAAAGACCGGGGTCGCTATACAATCCGCTCTTTAATTTATTTATTCCTCTCAGGCCTCTTTCTTATCTTCTTAGTCCATTTACAATGCTCAAAGCATGCCTAAAAGTGCTTAGAAGTGAAAGAGAACGGAAAACAAATCATAAAACACCTTTTCAAAATTTCTGAAACAGGGCTCTCCCACTCGAGCATAGATTCAATCGCTCGAGTGGATCCCTTTAGTCTGCAAAAGTTCTGATTGCTTGTAATTTACGCTCAAGCGAGACTATTGACACTCGCGCGAGGATTCATGCAAAGCAAGGTACGCTCGAGCACAGATTCGGCCGCTCAAGCCACCGTGCAATCTCTGCGAAACTTCTGGGAGCTACAAATTCACGCTCGAGCGAGGCTTTCCTCGCTTGAGCGGACAAGTCGAATTCTAGGTTTTCCAAAACTCTGTTTGAACTTCAAATTTGCATTCCAATTGATGTAACTTGCTTGTTATGACTCATAATTCACTTGTACATCTTCTAACTTGATACAATTACTAATTCACAACGTTATGAAGCTCAATTCCCATGATTTAATTGCATTCATACACAATTTATACCAAACTTATTTCCAATACTTCAAATTCATGCAACCAAAACTTATACCTCTGTGAATTGCGCTTGCATGTGGAATATAACTTCCATTCTCAACTTAAGTGATGCAAAAGATGATCAAAAGCATGAATCTTAATCAAAATTCAACATGGATCATATGTTTCATGCTCAAATACACAAATTCATGGCAATCTTTTACATGCATGTTTATAATGACTTCAAATTCATCAAATTCAACTTAATTCTTGTTCTTGATTACCATATAACTTTGAATTCACAAAATTACAAACTCAAACTCATGAATTTATGCTCAATTACTCACCTAGGAGCTTCAATCTTCACAACTTAGCTAGTTCTAGAGCCTAGCCTTCCAAAACTTGAGTTCTCTTGCAAAATTTTCAAGAATGGCTCCTCTTTCTCTCTCTAAATTCGGTTCACCCCTCTCTCTCTCTAGAGTGTAGAATCTAATTTGAGCTCAAAAAAATATGAGCTTAAGCATACTTAGCTCATTTATATAGGCTTTCCCTAATCACACTTAATTAGAACTAATCAATGGCGCTTAATTAATTAAATTAAAACTAATTAATTCGTTCCGAATCAATTTTCAATTGAATCTCACCGTAGGCTCTAAAAATTATGCTAATCACAATGGCATAGTCAATTTCGGTTTCTGTGGTCGATAAGGCCTTCAATTTTCAGTTTACAACAGTAAGTCGAACAGCTCTTCCTACGGTGAATAGATATAAGGCCAAAGTCACATATAATCATGCAATTAACACCCAAATTCAAATTAATCACATATTCACAACATAATCATGATTAATTAACTTAACACAAGGCAGGATTATCACAATTTTATTCCAATTTAGTTACCCCTTTTTAATTACCTTTTAATAGCCATTTGAGTCCAAAAATGAGCATTAAGTCCACTAATGGAGGGAAGTGTCAAACCAAGGATTGTCTTAGGCATGAGAGGGAGATCATGTTGTTGGTCATGAACACCAAAGGGATTAAACCATTAAGCACAAGGTCACCTCTCAAGCTTAAACAACACTCACTTTGAAGCAACTCTCAAAACAAAGAGAAAAAATCAAGAAAGGAGGGAGGTTGCAGAGGAGATTAAAGGTGCACACAAGTATGGAAAGCTTGAAATGAATGCTATCAACTCAAATAGGTTGGTGTCTAATGCCTAAAACACCAAACCTATGAGGACCACTATACTACAAGCGTGCAATACAAACCATAAATGAAACTAACACATAAGAAAGTCCTAAATTAGCTCAAAATAGTGCTGGAATTAAATTAAAAATAGCTAAAAGAATAAGCTAAAAGAATGGAGCAATTAAGCTAGCAAACAAGCCAAAGGAGGGGAGGCTGACCCCTCTATTTTTGGGACTTCAAAACAATAGTTTTTGCCTCTGAAAATATCTAAAAATCAGTAGTAAAAAGCTCAAAAAAAAATTGACAAAAAGATGGGATACACAAGGGCAAAAGCTTGAAAAACAAGGTTCGAGGAAGGGTAGTTAACCTCTCTACCTTTGGTAGCTTTAAACCACAAGTTTCAGCCCATAAAAACAGTGTCAAAATAGCCCAAAAATAGTAAGAAAAGATAGGAAATAAATAGTGTAAAAATGCTCAAAATTATGCCTCTTGAAGCAAGGCAACTCTTCTGTTGACAAACCAACAATTCCATACCCTCAAGAGGTAAAGTGCAAGCTCAAAACACCTCAGCAAAAAACCCTCAAGGTTTGGTAAGTTACAAGAGAGAGAGAGAGAGAGAGAGAGAGAGAATTGTAGATAAAGAGAAATATTTTCCAAACTTTTGTTCCAAAAATTTTTCTAACCCTAAAACATGAGAAGGAGTCATCTATATATAGAACTATATGTGACTATCTTTGAAATATCTATACAGACACAGTTGGTATCCTGCATGCATCTGTAGAGACAGCTGGCACAGTTGGCAAAAATATCTAAAATTTTACACAAGTGGCCGGTAGGCCACTAATAATGGGTGGCTGGCTACTAGTGGGTCTGCAGGTCACTAGATGGTCAGGCTTGAAAAACTACTGTTTTGGTCCAAAAACAAGGCACAAGGTTTGTGGCTTTTTGAGGCTCAAAAGTGTAAACCTGCTAAGGATATCGAGCATTTGGACAAGCGTATGCATTCATCATTGAGTGATCAATCTGTGGCGCCCAAGTCTTAGGGGCAATAAAAAATGGGTGTCTACAGTTGTCCCTCTTTGACAGAGCTCGAAGCCATGAAATGACATGAGTGAATGTCAAAGCCCAAAGATGACCCATTTTGACAAGATCGTAAGACTTGGGCAAACAATCAAGACATAAAGCAAATTGGTTGAGCTCGAAAGTTGCCTACGTATCCTTTTGAAAGGAATTAAACCAGTGTAGTTCAAGGGCAGGATACAAATGATATGCCAAAAATGGACTCACACACTTCATGAAGCCAATTTATTTTGAGAGTCCATGCTTATGAAAGATGATGCATCACGCGGAAAGAAATGAAAACATACTCTAACCACACCGAAATCATAAGGAGAGGAGAGAAACTGCTCAGGGTCGCGTCTCACACGTCTTGAGATACTCTAATCACCCTAAAATTATGAGAAGAGAAGAAAAACCACTCAGGCTCGCATTTCACACGCACCCCGAGATACTCTAATCACACTAAAATCATGAGAAGAGGAGAAAAACCACTCATGGTCACGTTTCACGTGTCTTGAGATACTCTAATCAAACTGAAATTGTGAGAAGAGGAGAAAAACTACTCAAGATCGCGTTTCATGAGCATCCCGAGATACTCTAATCACGCTGAAATCGTGAGAAGAGAAGAAAAACTACTAAGGGTCGCATTTTATGCGCACCTCGAGATACTCTAATCACGTTGAAATCGTGAGAAGAGAAGAAAAACTGCTAAGGGTCGCATTTTATGCGCACCTCGAGATACTCTAATCACGTTGAAATCATGAGAAGAGGAGAAAAATCGCTCAGGGTCGCGTTTCACGTGCATCCCGAGATACTCTAATCACGCTGAAATCTTGAGAAAAAAAGAGAAACTGCTCAGGGTTGCATTTCATGCACACCCCGAGATACTCTAATCACGCTGAAATCGTGAGAAAAGGAAAAAAACCACTCAGGGTCACGTTTCACGCGTCCTAAGATACTCTAATCACACTGAAATCGTGAGAAGTGGAGAAAAACCGTTCAGGGTCGCATTTCACGCACACCCTGAGATACTCTAATTACGCTGAAATCGTAAGAAGATGAGGGAAATCACTCAGGGTTATGTTTCACGCCCATCCTGAGATAATACGATAGATACAAAAAGTATGAGATTATGCGATAGATGCACAAAGTGAACGGGTACAAAAACCAATATAATGACAACACATGTTCTATGCAAGATTATAGGCAACCGACATATGATATTAATTGAAAGCATGTTCTATGCAAGAATCGAAAGCATGTTCTATGCAAAATTGAAAACATGTGAGTTATAACCGATGCAAAGTGCACATGCAACATAAGAGGTATGTGAAAGTGCACATTCTATACAACAGAAGATAACAGATATGTAAATCGACAAAACGGACAAAATCGACATTCGACGCCAACCTCTAATTTACCCTTCGAAGGTTTTGCAAAGTGCTCAAAAGGATACAACTTGCTCATATTTGAAATTGGTACAGGTTCACGTGTCGGGGTACAACGAGCATTGGAACGGTGCAACTGGAACATGATTCTTGAGCTCCTCATAAATCAATCCAGATCCAAAGGAGGACCTCCCATATACTATTAGAGTAAAAAGGGAACAAAACCCAGCACTGGGACACAAAAGAGGCTTGCAAGGCCACTAATGGGCTTACCGACCACTAATAGTGGGCAGCCACCCCCTTTTAGTGGTTGTTCAGGGGCAAAAAGGGGATTTCGACACGGGTGTTGTTAAATACACCACCACACTTCATTTCCTCACACACCCATGTCCAAAAGCACTCTCTCTCTCTCTCTCTCTCTCTCTCTCTCTCTCTCTCTTTATAGGTGCTTCCTCTCTCTAAAATTGTGCTTTGTACGCGTTTTCCAATACCCTATGCAAACTTTATTCGTAAACCCTCTTTGGCCCTCTTCACTTTGAACCGATCAGATTTTGTTTTCGTTGATTTTTTTGGGTTTTCAACACTTTGGCCTTATTCCCCTCGACTTTTCTTGGGTTTTGTGAACTTTTCTAGGTTTTGGCTTTTTCTCCCATTGTCTCTCTTCTAGGGATGACTTTTTCCAAGTTTTCCCTCTTTTCTCTATTTTCACCATTTTTTTCACCAGTTTTCACCTTACTTTCTAGATGGCAAATGACATTCCTTATGATGACGCTTCCCTGGAGGTTCCACCTATACTTCCACCTGCTGTTGAGGTTGAGGAGCCTATAGCTGATAAGGCCGACGAGGCAGCGGAGGATGTTGCCATTGATTTTGAGGCCGATGAGGTCTTCACTCTGGGGCCCAAGTTGTTACCGCTGAGACTGAGGCCATTTGACCCGACTACTTACCATCTACAGACACACGCGATGGCTCCCGAAGGCATGGCGCGCTTCGATGATTTTGACGATGGCGTGCAGGAGGATATATTGCTGAGGGAGTGGGACTCCAACCTTTCACACGGCACTTCTGAGGTATGAACTTTATCTTATGCATTCCATCACAGCCTTTCATCTCACTGTGTCTCATCTGACTGTCTTTTTTATCCACCTGTCTTCTGATTCATTCTTTCTTTGCTGTCTTTCATCTGACTTGCTTTGTCTTTATTGCAAGACTCTCGTTCCTGTAGAGGTTACGAGGCAATTATGGCCAGGGACTGGTATTACAAGCTCCCCCCTCCCCCGAGTCCGCGACCTTGTCGATGAGGTGGGCTTCGGTTTATTCTGCACTAGACTCTCATGCCACATGGCTAATCGGGCCCTACTCGGAGCACTAGTGGAGAGTGGTGGGATACCACCAACTCCTTCCACTTCTCTTCCACTGGGGAAATGACGATGACCCCCTATGACTTCTCGATGATCATAGGCTTAGGAGTAGGGGGTGATCCGATCCTTTTCGACATGGACATGGGCCAATGGGAGGCGGCTTGGATCCACTTGCTTGGAGCGAGCCCACCCCTTTACAAGCCAACTATGGTGCAATACAGTTGGTTCTTTGAGAGCTTCCATAAGAGTTAGCCTGAGACTTAAGAGGAGGTAGAGCAGTATACCCGGGGCTTCTTGATGTACCTTCTCGGTACCACCTTGTATACCATGGGCTTATATCTATTGAGTGCCCTTGTGACCCTGCTCCGAATCCGATTTTATGACTGGGGTGGAGCCGCACTTGATACTCTTTATAGCTACATGAGCTCGAGCTCCCACATGAAGGGAGACAGAGTTGGAGGCTACTGGAGAGCCTGGGAGGTATGCACTGCACTTTCAATTCTGTTTACTTCTTATGCTTTCTGCTTTGTATTTTTTGCCTTATATCTATTCATGCACTGTGCTTTCTACCTTGCACTTTCTTCACACACTGTGCTTTCTTGCAACTGTGGGTTTACGCCTACTTTTCGGCCCTTGCCCCAAAGTCGATGGACAAGATTGCCTTGGCTGTGCCCTACTCAAGGCGATATGATGGTAAATGTTGCCGCCGACGTCGTGATGACATGACCTTCCCTTTCTTCCCCCGATACTTTGACACGGTGGTCACCTGCGAGGTAATCTGAAACTCATAGTCATTTCTGCTTTATTTCCATTGCTACTGTTCTGATTCATAGTCTGACAACTAACATTAACTAACACCCTGTACATTCTCTATTTGCAGATCACATGGCAGCCATAGGCGACGATGCCGGCTAGAGTTAGGGACCAGAACGCTGGAGCGCGGGCTACGTCCTAGTACTAGATATTGCTCGAGGGCCCATTTTGCCGAGCTTGGTTTCTGGGTGAGCGTTTCATATGCCAGACTATGGACTCACCTACCCTAGTCATTCCTATGCCACCCCCAGCATCCATGAGGATAACCGATAGCCTCCCAACTAAGGCCATTATTCAGTTTATGGTAGGGCTGGATGCCGACTACTTCAAAGGGGGGGATTATACAGCCTTCATCCATACTCATCTTATGTCACCCCTGACAAGAGTTCACGCAGATGACGCAACATGTGCTTCTTCAGCTAGAGAGGCTGCTCAGGAGGCCGAAGAGGGTATTGGAGAGGCCCCTCCCGCTATGTAGGCTGCCGGTTGGCCGACGATTTCTACTGTGCTTACTTGTTGGTGACCAGGTAGGACAACCTATCAGATTCCGATAGAGCCACCAGAGCCAGGGCATGGGTATGTTAGAGCTCCAGGCACACCTCAGGTATGGACCACACTTTTCAACTTGTATCCCACATTTTCCCATTTCCAGATATTGATGTTCAAATTCACTTACAAGCACCCACAAAGTACACGGAGGGCCTCCTCCAGTTGGTTGCTTCTCTAGTTGGCATGGTGCAGAGGAGAAAGACACTGCTTGGTCTCCACGGTATTCAAGTATTCTCTCTCATTTTCGCATACATTTCACTGTTAACTCACACTATTGTGTACCACACTAACATGCAATACTCATACTGATACACAATATTGCACACTGATTTACTGATATGCATTCTGACACTGCCTCATACTGCACTGACATACTACACTGCCTTCAGCATGATACTCTTACTGTATACTACACTCTGCCACATACTGTATCTAATACTTTGATATTTGTTTCTCAAATCCCATCTGCACTGAGGGCACCAGTGGCAGCGGTAGCACCAGCGGCACCTCCTACGGCAGCATGAATGAGAGGTAGACAGGCCCCAATATGTGGCCGAGATGAGCGCCAAGGTCGAGGCAGAGGCAGGGGTGCTCAGAGTCAAAGCAGCGAGTCTGAGCCAATTTTGAGCGAGGATGATACTGAGACCAGCAACTCTGAGGAGGCAGTGAGCCAACGCTTTGAGTCGTCAGAAAGCGAAGACGACGCCGAGGCTGGCTCTGAGTCCGGGAGCGGAGATGATGGTACTGGTTATGGTCCAGAGTCTGATTCTGATGATAGCAGTACCGATGGAGATAGTGCCCCAGAGTCCCCTCCGAGGAAGATAACGAAGAAGGCCTCTCGAGCTTGATGCTATTGACGCAGATTTTTGTACTTTTTGTTTAGTTTCCTTTTATTTTGGTAGCTTAGCAAATGTATAGCTTCAGATAGGCTTTTAGTTTCGCCTTTTGAAAATTTGTACTCTCTTTTGTAAAAAACTATGATTGGGGGAAAACCCTGTAGTTTTATGAAAAGAGTTATTGTTTTTGCATCATAAGGACCACATTTGCAGAATGAAAATGGAGATGAATTGTGAAACCGAAAATGCTTGTATTGGAACGAAGTTCTTAATCGGGTAATGTGCCGACCAATGACCAAAATACAAAATACAACTTGATAAATGAAAACAAAATAAAAAAGCCTGAACACAGCTAGGACACACTTACTATAAACAAAAGACTCAAAACAAGACACCGAAACACAAAGACCAGGACAAAGCCAAAAGTGGACAGTTGGCCATAAAAAGTTTGCGGCAGGCTACTAAAAGTAGGCAGTCAGCCACTTGTGGTGGTCTACCATGACAGCTGGCTTCCACTCATAGCCCCATCTTCTACAACAGGTTTTTCTTCGTGAGTTCTTCACTAGAACCTCATTTTTTGTTGTTGTTTCTTCCTCAAATGGAGATATTCCTTGCCGAGAAACTCACAGATTGGATAACCACTTTGGACAGGATGAAAAAGGTAAATTTCTAAAGTTTCGGTATAAACGCACTTTTTCCATTAAGCCGTACTTTACTTTGTTTTTCGTTCCTCCATACTGCGGCCTGATGCTAAGACCGGTTACACATGTATTTTACTTCGGCATATAGGAGATGTACCGACCCCTTGAAGAATTTTGAGCATTGATGGAAACTCGGCGCGATGAGAAAATCATGCATTAGCCCCGCTTTGGCCACGCCCAGCCTTTAGAACGAATGTGTGGGCTCACCTTGTATGAAGCTCGATCTTTGGCTCATGACGGGGAGCTAGATATACCCGGCTTGATCCATCAGTTTTCTAACTTCAGAAATATAGACGACCTTCTCTGGCGAGGCTTTCGGTAACATGCCCTTTGTTTATGTAGGCTCATATATTTTCTTCTTGCCCCTAGTTGTGGCGGAGCCAGCATTCAGTTGATCGAAGTGGCTTAATGCTTGAAAGAGGGTAAGAGTTGCATTGGTTTGGCACTGGCCTAGACCCTAATGGGTTTAGATGCTTATTCTAGGCGAAAGACCACCAGGTTTGCAGGGAGTCCACTACTGCTCCAGGTATTGTTTCCTACCCTTTCTTATTTGTGATTCTCACATCGCTCAGCACTCACACTCTATTTTCTCTCAAAACCCTTTCTTACTTTTCTCTCAGCGCACATCTCTCTATTCTTTAATCTCTCTTATTTTTGCCCCTTCCCAGGTATGGCTTATGGATAAGCTGAAGGTAGTCCACCCTTGTTCCAAGTATTCGGCTCGAGCTTACTTCTTCTGCCAGCAGCTAGTGGACTTTCCCAATGACGGATGGTGGTGCAACTGGATGTGCAGCAAATCTGCAACTGACATAGCTTGGCATTGCCCCTGGCTTAACCTAACTGAGATGAGCTACAACATGTCCCAACAGCCGGGTGTTCAGTTGATTGTCCTTATCCACTGCATGTTCTACTTCCCTTTCCGATTCAGACGCCAGTTTGGACATGATCAGACTTGCCCAGAGGAGGGGGTAGAATACCCCAGCTTCATTCCTAATTCGTGCTTCACACTTGCCTCGGTACCTCGCTGCCTGGAGGACAAGAGAGCTTCTAGCCCCTGCCCTAGTTTAAATTATGCCCTTTCTAGCGAATACTTGGCTTGGCTCGAGGATGAGGCACAAGTCGAGCCAACTTTAGCTACAGAGGCTTCCACAAGCACGAACAGAAGATGCAGGAGCACCTGACTCACCTATGCCCCTAGTTTATTGCTTTGACCTTTCTTTTCAAGTTTTATGATGTAAAAGCAACTTTGATTTGTATCAGAGAGTTGGAGGATGTACTTGTGTTGAAATCAGTGGAATTAAAGTTGTGAGTACTAAAAAATTTCCTTTTGGTCCCAAAATGGTCTAAGTTGTAAAATGTAAAATGAAAAATTTTGAGAAAAATCAACTTTTATTAAAACTTTCCAAAATCATTTTCGGGAAATGATCACCACCTGACACGCACGGAATCGATCCTCAAGATGTACAACTCCAAATCAGAAGATCATAATTGCCCCTGATTGCATATCACTATTTCTCTGCATTATACACTGGCTCTTCTGCGCAAAATGAAGATCACAACCAGTCTAACAGATAATGAACACAGATGACCTGATCAGACAAATGGATAGGACAGTTGAGTTGGAGATGGTTACGGCCAAACTTCAAGATGAAGTTGCCTACATATCCCAAAGATGGGAATCAGGCCTTACGTAGTTCGGTTCGGGTCACTCATGTATTAACACTCTCCTTTTGCGCTCTAACTTTTGTCAAAGTCGTCCTTTAGGGTTTTCAACCTTGTGAGCTCAATTTTTTTTTTTATTTCTAATTTTTCATGCTCTAACTTTTGCCTTGGTTGCCCTTTCGGGTTTTCGGCCTAGCGAGCCTCTCAAGGGTAATATTTCTTCAACTTGTCCATGTTGATTGGTTGTGAAAATTCTAGGCCATCTAAGTCCATGGGGATAATCGCCCTTCCTGACCAGATAGATTTGATGATGTAAGGACCAGTCCAATTGGGTCTGAACTTGTCCCTAGGGTCGTAGATGAGAGCTCGGTTGTCTTTCAGTACCATGTCTCCTTCCTTGAGATTTCTGGACTTGACCTTCTTATTAAAAGCCCTAGCAATCCTGCGCTGGTAGCCCTGGATGTGATACAATGCCTTTAACGTCCTTTCATCAAACAGCATCAACTTCTCAAACCTGCTTTGTTATCAATCTGCCTCCGCTATCTGACACTTAGCCATAACTCGTAGCGACGATACTTCAATCTCAATTGACAGAATGACTTCCATCCTATATACAAGTGAATAGGGGGTTGTCTCGGTAGATGTCTGAATCGACATTCTATAACCCTAGAGTGCAAATGGCAATTTATCCGGCCAGTCTCTGTAAGTTTCTACCGTCTTTCGCAGGATGTTCTTGATATTCTTGTTTGGGGCCTCAACAGCTCCATTGGTCTGTGGTCTGTATGTAAATGACTTGTGAAAATCCACATTGTAGTTCTCGAACAGATCCACCACCTCTTTCTTAAAGTGCAAGCCGTTATTAGATACTATCTCGTTTGGAACTCCGTACTAGCAAATGATGTTATTTCTGATAAATTTGGATACATGCGATGCTTTCAACATTACATAGGACTGAGTTTCCACCCATTTAGTAAAATAGTCAATCTCCACTACGATAAACTCATGTCCATTCGATCGTTTTGGCAAGACCGCACCGATAACATCAATTTCCCAAACTGAGAAAGGCCATGGCGAAGTCATGTTGTACAACTTTGACAGCGGGATATTCATGTGATTGGCATGGATTTGACATTTGTGGCATCGCCTTACAAAACCAATACAATCCTCCTCCATAGTGGACCAGTAATAACCTTGCCTGAGGATCTTCCGGGCTAGCATCACACCGTTCATGTATGCACCACACTCCTCTTCGTGAATGGCCTCCATGAGCCGCTTCGATTCATCTTCTTCAACACACAGCTTGTGCATTCCCAGATGACCTCTTTTGTACAACTTACCCCCATAGATAATGAATTGGACGGCAAGACGTCGTATTCCTCGTTTATCTTTAGCATTTGTCTCTAGTGGATATGCATCATTTTCTAGAAAATTCCAAATGTTGTAATACTGGGAGTTCTTGTCTTGAACCTCATCTATCATGGCGATGGTCTTGTAAGCTCGTGTGTACTTCTGTTCGATAATTATTGGATGCATCTTGATTCCAAACAGGATGTCTACCATAGAAGATAGAGTTGCTAAAGCATCAGCGAACCGGTTACTCTCCCTCAGCAGGTGCGTAAATGTCAGCTTTTCAAACTTAGGAATCAGAATATCCAGGTTCTGATGGTAAACCTTCATTTTCTCTTCTTTGACTTTCCAGTCCCCATTTTCTTGAGAAACAACCAAGTTTGAGTCCCCGATTAGATCCAACCTTATTGCCCCTAGTTTTAGGGCAACTTCTAAGCCAGCAATACACGCTTCATATTCTGCTTCATTGTTGGACACTTTGAACCAGAATTTGAATGCTAAGGTTATATGGGAATCATCGGGTGCTATCAGTAACACACCTATCCCATAACCGTATTGATTAGATGCTCTGTCGAAGTACATCGTCCATGTTTCCTCTTCCACATGTAGAATTCCTTCATCTAGGAACAAGTATTCCACTGTGTCATCTCCTTCTACCATGTGATCTGCTAGGAATTCTGCTACAGATCTTCCTTTAATTGACTTGCGTATAACATATTTGAGATCAAATTCAGAGAGAAAAAGCAACCAATGAGCCAACCTACCCGTAAGCGTTGGTTTCTCAAAAAGATATTTGATAAGATCTAATCTCGAAACCAAAATTACAGAGTGAGCTAACAAGTAGTGCCTCAACTTCCTGGTAGCCCATACCAAGGCTAAGCAGGCTTTCTCGAAGGGAGTGTAACGAGTCCCATAATCTAACATCTTCTTGCTCAAGTAGTAGCTGGCCTTCTCCACCCTATCTTCAGATTCCTTGGTGAACCCCATGGTTGTATCTGTAACTGACAAATACAGAATCAGAGGCTTCCCTGGCTCTAGCGGCGACAACACAGGTGGATTCTGCAAGTATTGCTTGACCTGCTCAAAGGCAAACTGACATCAATCATCCCATCAAAATTTCTTCCCTTTCTTCAGGAGACCAAATAGTGGTTCACAAGTCAAGGTTAGTTTTGAAATAAACCATCTTATGAATTGCACTTTACTCAAAAAGCCGCGCACCTCCTTTTCAGTCCTCGATGGTGGCATTTCTAAGATGGCCTTAATTTTGGAAGGATCTACTTCAATTCCCTGCTGTGTGATCAGGAATCCCAGCATTTTCCCTGCCGTTACCCTGAAGGTGCATTTTTGTGGGTTCAACCTTAGCCTGTATTCTCTGATCTGTTGAAAGAATTTCTCCAACGTGGTGTAGTGGCCTTCTCGTTCTTTAGACTTGACAATCATGTCGTCCACGTACACTTCAGCCTCTTTGTGGATTATGTCGTGTAGAATGGTGGTCGCAGCCCTCTGTTGGGTAGCCCCAGCATTTTTCAACCCAAATGGCATAACCCGGTAGCAGTAGGTGCCCTACAGAATGGTGAATGCAGTCTTCTCCCTGTCCTCGAGTGCCATTAAAATCTGGTTGTACTGGGAAAACCCATCCATAAATGATAACAGTGCATAGCCCGCAATGAAATCTACCAACTCATCAATATGCGGCAAAGGAAAGTCATCCTTCGAACTGGCTTTGTTCAAGTCCTGAAAGCCAACACAAACCCTAATTCTGCCATCTTTCTTTGGAACTGGGACGATATTGGCCAACCAGGTTGGATACTCGGATACCAACAAGAATCTTGCATCAATCTGCTTGGTGACCTCTTCCTTGATTTTCAATGCCCAATCCGGACGAATTCGGCGCAATTTCTACTTGACTGGTCGGGCCTCAAGGTCAAGAGGGATACGATGCTGTACAATCTTAGGATCGATTCTAGGCATATCTTCGTAGGACCACATGAAAAAATCTTTGAAATCGTTTAATAAAGCGATTAAACGCTCGTGTTCCTCAGAGGACAATGTGGACTCGATCTAGACCAAGCATAGATCCTTCTCAGCACCCACATTAATGGCAATGATTTCATCAAAACAGGGCTTAGCAAACCTCTCCTCCTCTCAATTAATCAAGTTTTCCAAAGCCAGAGGAATTTCTTCCTCTTCGTTTTCGTTAAAATTCTAAAAATCTTGGTCAATGCAATAAACCAACGGCACAGAGAAGTACACAGAATCTGTTGAGTTCTTATTCAAAAGTTTCGACTCTTCGATTACAACAGACTCAAAAGCAAAAGAAAAAGAGGACCTTGATAGGACCTTGGCATCCGGGTTACCACCCCCAGAAATACCAGACTTAGACTCAGAAGAACTTGAATTTGATCTCGACTCCACAGACTCAGTGGAATCAGATTTTGGCTCATCACCCGATTCAAAACTGGAAAGATAGCCTTTCTCCAGCTGCCAAGTAAGACATAGCGCCCTCGATGCATCCAAAATACCACTGGCTAGGTCCACACCCGATTCTTCCCTGATCATGGAGACAATAAAGCTATCCCCCAAGTTCTCTGTGTCGGTCACGGGATTTGTCAGGAGATTGGCCAATGCTGCCCCTACTCTAGGCTCACTGTCGTTTGAGTCGTCTTCCATGCTCTAGCTAGCTTTGATGCTTGGTTCACCCATTTCCTCATCACTGTCTTACAGCTGATGGTCAAAGAAGATCTCGAACCTGGGGACACGCTTGTTTGAAGAATTTACCCAAGGCTCAGGAAAGCCACAAAAAGGGAAATCCTCTCATTCTTTAACAAAATTCCCATTCAAAGTTCCCTGGATTGGCCGGTGAACCAGCTCATAGTGCTTCCCACCTCTCTTGGCCATGGCTCTACCTTTCATTTTTTCTCCCTTTTTTGATCCAGTCTTCTCTAGTGGGCACATAGCCCAGTCCAAAGGCATGTGGGTTTGTGGAACCTCTGTTAAGGCTGCAACACCTTTCCGCCCACTTCTTCCCAGTTTCATTCCTAGAACATGCCGCAGTTTATTCATAAAGTATATGGACTGGGCATTAACGTACATGCCTTCGTCTGCGACCAGAATGGTCTGTACTACTTCGGCTTCTACCAAAGTGAATCCCAAGAGGAATACATCTTCATCGCCATGGTTGATTTCTAGTATTGGCGTAGTTACCTCTAGTGGTGGGTGAATGGATGAGTTCCCAAAAATTGTTGCTACTCCTCCCTCATGAGGATACTTCAACATTTGATGGAGGGTGGAGGAGACACCCTTCACATGATGTAACCAAGGCCTCCCTAACAACAAATTAAAGGTAGCCAGCACATCCAGTACATGAAACTCTATCTCTTGCTCAAATGGGCCTACTTGAACTCACACTTGCACTGTACCCATGACCTCTCTGCTTGTGTTATCATATGCCTGTATCACCTCGGCCATGGGAATAAAGTCTGCTGGTTTGAGGCCAATTGGGTAAGTAATACGAAAAGGACAAACATTAATGGCAAAATGGGTATCTACCAACACCATCGGTACCTACTTCTCCCTGCATTCTATAGATACGTACAACGGTTTTTTATGAGCCGAGCCTTCCGGCGACAGCTCCTTGTCAAAGAAAGTGAGCATTGGTTTAGCACCACTTGGGAAGACCAGATCCACAAGTTGCTTGGGTATGGTATCAATGGATAATTTGGCTTTGTCCATTGCCGACAATACTGCCTGTCGGTGCACCCATGAGGCCATGAGGAGTCCCCAGATAGAGATATCAGCTTGGATTTTCTTAAGCTATTTCAATACTAACTCTTCTTCTAATTGCTTCTCCTTCTGTTTCTCAACCTCTTTGTCCTTTCTTAATGCCTCTACTTGATCCAGGTGCGGCAGCTTAAAATACCGTCCACTACAGGTAAGATGGTCTATCTCTTCAGCATACCATATGTTGTCCAGGATACAGCCACCCCAGTCTTCATCAGTATGAGGCAGATGTAAGTCATTATCGTCCCACAACTCACCATCAGCCATAGCTAGGCATTTATTCGGTTCTATTTGGAGCATGTTCACATCGTGCCCCCCGTCATCATACTACTCTTTTTCTATAACAGTTCTAGGTTCTACATCGCAGTATTGCCTGAGCTCCCTCAGAATACTTTTCCTGTTACCGGGCTCCCATTTGGGCTCTTCCGTACTTTGAACTTCATCTGCAATTGGCTCGATCTCTACTTTACCCTTCCCACTTTCTTGCCCCAAGGCCATCTTCCTTTGAATTTCCTCTATCCTTTTATGTTAGAATTGTTCTAGCTCTCATTCCTGCTTAGTCATAGCCTTACTCATAGGTACGGCTTCAGGCACAACTTCGGATTTGGGCATAACTGTAGTTATCTCTGTTGCCTTTTCCCCTGGTTTTATCCCAGTTTCTTCTTTTTTGTCTGGCACATCACTCAGCCATCCGATATTATCAGTTGATCTATTCAGGTCGAACCACCCAATCTGTACATCTCCCTGATCATGCTCATCAAAGAACTGCAGGTTGTCCAAATCCTCTTCGAGGTCTGCCAAATCATCCAACCCTATGCTCGGGCCATTTTTCCTGACCACATTGATGCCTACCGAGATTGGTAGCACCACTTTAGGCTTGGTTTGACTAGTTGGCACAATATAGCAACTCGGGTCATACGCCATCTTAGATAAGTTTCCCAGACACTCTAACAACAGATTAGTACCTTCCTCCGAGGTCGACTTCCCTTCCATTGTAAGTTTTATCACCACAAGCTTGGGTTGAGGTTTAGACGTGTCCATCATGCACAGATCTGCGCCTTTAGGAATGAACAACGTCGATTTTGGTAGATGGGAGATAGTAATATATACGTTGGGGTCGTAAGAGGTGGCCAGTGTATGGATAAGGTTAAGGTTTCGGGATGGGAGGACTTGATTATGGACTGGAAGCGGGTTGGTAGTTACATTTGGTTTCTGACGTGGAGCAATCACCTTGTTGTCAATGAGATCCTGAATCTCATGACGCAATCGGAAGTACTGGTCGGTGTCGTGACTGTGCTGCTAGTGAAAAGCACAATATTTTGTGGGGTTATGCTTAGATAGGAGAGGATCAAGAAATGGGCGAGGTTTTAAGGGTTTTAGGTGCCCTTTTTTTACTAGCACCTGCATGGCTTTGGATAGGGTCATGTATAGTTGGTTAAAAGTCCTCTGAGGTCGGCTAAGGTTGGATGATGTTTGTAGGCCTATGTTGGCGAAAGGGTCGACAGTTTTAGTTATGGTGACAACACTTACATCTAATGGCCTCGCAGTTGTGCTACCACTGGCAACATTGGAATTGCGAACAAATAGCCTTTTTGCCAACTCCTTCTCATCTGTAATAAGCCCCTGCTTCATGGCATCTTCAATTTGCACTCCCATTTCATGAAGTTCTATAAACATAAATAATGAGAGCACAATCATTTTCTGCAACAACTTGCCATGTAGATTTTGGACAACCATTCTTATCTGATCCTTTTCTGAAGGCCGAGCGGTCATCATTGAGGCTTTGGCCCTCCATCTCGTCACAAACTCAGAAAAACCTTCTTTTAGCTCTTGGCGAGTCACCTTGAGATCACAGGTTGTGACTTCGATTTGAGTGTTGTAAGAGTACTGAGCCATGAAGGACTCGGCTAATTCATCCCAATTCTGCTTTACTGAGTCTTCCAACTTAGCGTACTAGATGGCCGCTATACTTGACATAGTCCGACCAAAAAAAGATGGCTTCTGCAACCTAGTGAAACCCATCGGCTGCAAGATGTCCGAAAACAACCGTAGGTGAACCATCGGGTCTCTAGAGCCATCAAAACAATCGATGTGTGGCATCTTGAACTGCTTTGGTAATGTAACCACGGATTCAGTATATCCATCCTCTATATGTGGAATAGAATTGACCCCTTGCAGTCTCTTGAACAATTTCTCCAGTTTGTTGACCTTGAGTGCAGTTGGATCAACCTCGAACTCGAATGAGGCCTTGGTCTGATAAATCGGGGCTTTGGAAGCTTGTGCCAGAATTGGTTCTACTTGAACTAAAAAAATCGGATTACCTTGGTTTTGTGGATCTTGAGCAGCGGGAGCATTAACAGTGGCACCGGGCATAGGAATAGCCGTGGTAGGTGCATGGGATGCAGAGGCCGCAACCGGTTATGGTTGCTGTTGCTGTGTCCTAGTTATAACCTCGGCCTGACGGGCTGTAACCTCAGCCTGATGGGTTACATCGTGCTGTAATGTCTCAACTGTTTGCTGTAGATGGAGAATTAGCTCTTCTATATTGGCTGGGGGATACCGTGACATTGGAATAGGTGGCTGTTCTCGTGCTAGACTGGAAATAGGCAACTGTTCTTGACCTGGACTGAACTCAAGTGAGTTGAGGGGTGACTGTTGTAAAAACTGCACTGGTGAATTCTGTCTGTTTCTCCTTCACCTTATAACTGACAGTAGTAAGGTAAACACAGGTTGTCCCCATATAAGATCCCCAGCCTTGCACAATCTTCCGAATCGAGTCTAGAGTACTTAAAGAATATCATAACCTTTCGAAGCTATGGTTCTAAATTACCTAGCAAAAAGAAATAAAGCAAAAAGAGCTGTAATCAGAAACTGCATAGGACCTCAGCTATGATGTTATCAACACAGATATGATCAAAGCTGTAGGACTGTTCTCCACACCGAATCTTGCCTTAAAATAGATACCAAGTATGCAACTGATATGCACATTCCTGTACAATTTCACTATAAAGCACATACCAATTAAAAGAGAACCAAAACACCCCTATGAGTGGGTACGGTTACCCTGTCCTAGTTTTGTCATGAACTAGGGTTTCACTATTTCAAACAAGTAATTTCACACAATCCTACATTTGGGTGAGTATCCTGTCCTAGTTTGGAACAGTCATTATGGCTTTACTATATACAGCTAGGCCAATTGGTCAAAGAGGGTATACCTCAGCAAGACTACCTAATATACCTCTCACACGTAACACCGAGAAGTGAAAGGAGGATCAAACGGTATAACGGTAGCCCAAATCCAAGGGTTATGTTCCCAACATGGCAGAGCCCACGACCGGTCAACCTTTTGGCAAGCTTTTGGGCAAGCCTCCAGTAAATCGTCCAAGAATAGCAGATGGCAAACACAGTGGCTTAAGCGCACCAATGCAAATGCAATGTAAAGAACATATAGTGTAGATAAAATTTCACATCATGAAGTCCGAGTCAAGTTCTCTAAGTCCCCAGCAAAGTAGCCAGAAACTATAGCTTGACTTTTCATGCTCCTTTTGGATACGATTAGCCCTACAGTTCGGACTCCTGTGGTTTTGAATCTGATTCCACAAGTGCAATGTAAAATAAATAAACACAAATGAGTCCAAATCCAGCAATTCTTTTAGAAAAATGATTTTGAATCAAAATGCCAAAAATGGACTGCTTTGCCAGATACAGAGTCACCACCTAAATACTTTTTGGAAATTTAGGAAACCCATGACGTATGCCAAAGGCCACGTGTCCGTCATCGCCAAAGTGTCTCGGCTCGGGAACTTAGGCACGAGAGGGGAAGGCCATGAATTGAGCACCCCCGCTCGCCCGATCAAAGATCAACCTCTACTAATCATGATGTGATTCTTATTTACATTTATATGCTCTTGTTCCAATTATTTAGGCTAATTTACTATGTGACACACACACAAGTATAGACTAATTTGCAAAAATTGGAACACTTTGATTTCATGTTTGTTTGAAAATTGTTTTGAATATGCTTTACTTGAAAATGTGAGTTTGCATGTAAATTTATCAATTCATCCCAATTTTGGCAATTAGCCTTCATCCACACGCATTCAAACAGATATATCAATTAAGCACTTAGCCTCATGAAAATTATGCTTATCATGGCAATAAACACACACATGCAATATGCTAAAGCAATAAATGCTCACCTAGTACTCCCGAGGTGAGCCAAAAGAAAGAAATAGTTAGAAAAGATACATGATCCTAATTAATGCAATATGCCTAATGAAACACATACAATTATGCAATTAATGGGCTTGGCTACTAACATGGTATTTGAATCAATTTTGATAGCATGCGGTCTAAGCACGTATTCAAAGAAGTGTTAAACTAACAATGCGAGTTAGAATGATGAGTCGAACCATGCATGCAAGACTAATGGATGCTTTATACATGGAAAAAATGCTAAAATAAACATGATGTTCTAAGATATCGTTATAAGCGGGTAAATAAAAGGGAGAAAAATGTTGGGTTGGAAGACATACACATTATTACATATTTGTCCTCGCAAAAGAGGGTTCGGATAAATATCCTAATGCTAATTTAATATAATTAACTAGTTATTACAAACCAAAAGAAATAAATTAAAGACACTAGCTAATTATTACAATTCAAGATTAAACTAATGAATAATACAAAATTAACTAGCTACTAATTTACAAGTCTACTACTTTACAACATATTACTATTAAACATAATTTTAACGGGCCCTGAGAAACAAGGGAATGCTCATGCATGAATGCGGTTTCCATCCGAAAAGTCCTCTATTTGGGTACCAAAATGCTTCTGATGCACAGTCAGAAAAATAAATTGTTTTCTTTTTTTTTTCTTTTTTTTTTTTTTGCCTCAGCCTCTGCTCTGTTCTGTTTAAAAAAAAAAAAAAAAAGAAAGTGGTACTGCCTAGCTTAAAAAGGTGGCCGACAAGCCAGAAGTGTTGGTCAGCTGCCCACTAAAAGTGGCCTGCCGTACGAAAATGGTGGCCTGCCGGCCACTAATGTTTGGTTTCTCCTGCTGTAACGAAAACAAACAGAGCATAAACAGAGTATTTCCAAGGGATGTTTGTTCACCTTGCCTCTCCTTGTCATTAATCAGGTCAAATGAGGGGTAGGCTTAATTCGCAAACCATCAACCAATGCAAATTCATTGCATGATGGCTTATGAAACAGGGGATACAACTTCAATAAATGCACAATTAAAACTCACAAAACCTCTCCCTCTCATGGAATTAAGCAAGGGAAGTGGTTGACCTTGGAAACTTGAACAATTTCATCATTAACAAGTATGAAATGACTCAAGATTCCATGGTCTCAATTAACGTCCGATTGAACCCCAAACCATGTTATTATCTTGGTCTATTTTATTCTAATTTAGTTATCCCTTTTTAATTACCTTTCCATTCATTAGCCATTTGAGTCCAAAAATGAGCATTAAGTCCACTAATGGAGGGAAGAGTCAAACTAAGGGTTGTCTTAGGCATGAGAGGGAGATCATGTCGTTGGTAATGAACCCCCAAAGGGATTAAACCATTAAGCAGAAGGTCACCTCTCAAGCTTAAACAACACTCACTTCGAAGCAACTCTCAAAACAAAGAGAAAAAGCCAAAAAATGAGGGAGGTTGCAGAGGTGATTAAAGGTGCACACAAGTATGGAAAGCTTGAAATGAATGCTATCAACTCAAATAGGCCGGTGTCTAATGCCTAAAACACCAAACCTATGGGGACCACTACACTACAAGTATGCAATACAAAGCATAAATGAAACTAACACATAAAAACAGCCCTAAATTAGCTCAAAACAATGTTTAAATTAAAGTAAAAATAGTTAAAATAATAAGTTAAAAGAATGGAGCAATTAAGCTAGCAAACAAGCCAAAGGATGGGAGGCTAACCCCTCTATTTTTGAGACTTCAAAACAACATTTTTAGCCTCTAAAAACCTCTGAAAATCAGTGGTAAAAAGCTCGAAAAAAGTTGACGAAAAGATAGGAAACACAAGGGCAAAAGCTTGAAATACAAGGTTCAAGGAAAGGTGGTTAACCCCTTCACCTTTGGTAACTTTAAACCACAAGTTTCAGCCCATAAAAATAGTGTAAAAATAGCCCAAAATGGTAAGAAAAGATAGGAAATAAATAGTGTAAAAATGCTCAAAATTATGCCTCTTGAAGCAAGGAAACTCTTTTGTTGACAAACCAACAATTCCACACCCTCAAGAGCTAAAGTGCAAGGTCAAAACACCTCAGCAAAGAACCCTCAAGGTTTTGTTTAGAAAATTTAGGCAAAGGGTAGAAAAGTTGCAAGAGAGAGAGAGAGAGAATTGTAGAGAGAGAAATATTTTCCAAACTTTTGTTCCAAAATTTTTTCTAACCCTAAAACATGAGAGGGAGTCATCTATATATAGAACTATATGTAACTATCTCTGAAATATCTATATAGATACAGCTAGTATCATGCATGCATCTGTAGAGACAGCTGGAACAACTAGCAAAAATATCTAAAATTTTACACAAGTGGCCGGCCACTAGTGGGTCTGCAGGTCATTGGATAGTCAGGCTTGAAAAACTACTATTTTGGTCAAAAAACAAGGCACAAGGTTTGTGGGTTTTTGAGGCTCAAAACTGAGGTTTCCTGCTGAGGATATTGAGCATTTGGACAAGCACATGCATTCATCATTGGGTGATCAATCGATGGCGCCCAAGTCTTAGGGACAGTAAAAAATGGGGTGTCTACATACCTCCTCTGTGAAGGCCAATGCCATTAAGCATGGCAAATCTTCTAGGGTGAGAAAGAAGCCCCCTATGAACAAAGGCTCAAGGCTGGGGCCAAGGGGTAGTGTTGCAAAGAAGCCAGCATACAAGCCGCAGGAGCCTGTTTATCGGTTCTTAGGGAAGTGCTACAACTATGGTAGTGAGGGGCATCGGGCTAGCGACTACCGCAACCAGAGGAAGCCATACAAAACCAAACCCCATTCTCACATGGCTGATATACAAGAGCTGTGAAAACCCAAATATAAAAATTAAGTAAATAATTAAATAATAACAATAATAATATTACAATCTCAAATATTTTGATGGTGAATCCTAAAGTGCAAATTAAATATTTGGAGGGTCTTTTAATTAATTTTAAAATCTAAAATAAATTTATGGTGAAAGTCTTCAATTTAAAGGCAAGATTTATTATTTAAAAAATAAATAAAATAAAATTAAGTGTCAAATTAGTAAGCATATTTTGATCTAATAGTAGTTGTATTTTATTTAAATTAACGGAGAGATAAAATAAAATAAAATAAAACAAAGGACATTTTTATCTAGAGTCATTTATGTTATGTATAACAAAGAAAAGAAAAGAAAAATCCTAGGTTCCTAATCAACACTATAACAGCAGCCACGAGGAGAGAGAGAGTTTGAGAGAAAAGAAGAAGAAAAAAAAGGGGATTGCAAACAAGGAGTAATTTTTGGGTGTGGTAGGTCTTTATCTTTCTTCTTTTCTTTGTTTTTGTTCTTTATCCTTACTCTATTATTATTTAGTTCATTGATGGAGAGGTTGTAGATTTATGTATTTTGTATATATGTATACTGTTAAGAAATCTAAGGAGTTAAATTCATGTATAAAGAATGGTGTAATTCTTAGTCCAAAAATTCTGCACAGAATCACAAACTTTAAAAATCAAGAAACCATATCAAACGAATGAATTTTGAACTGAAATTTTTACAGTAGATCAATTACATATTAAATTGCATATCTGAATTTTTTCATAATTTTTGGGAGTCAAAATCCATATAAATTGAGGTATTTAAATCTGTCCAGGAAACCAGTCCGAAACAGTAAATTCGGGAGTGTTGTTCTCTTTGGGTATAACTCCAAAAATTATCAAATTAGTGTCATTAGAACCGGTTACGAGTCTAGTTTTGTACGTTTTTGGCCTTGCATTGATTGCTCGTGTATATTAAGAGAACCGTCAATTTCTTTAAAGTGCTGCAGAAAACAACCTGTTTGGATATAATAAATTGTAGATAATTATTTTGATAAGAAAATCAAGTGAAACCAATTGGGTTTGGAACTTAGGATATATTAGTTGATATCTGAAGGGTTTTAGAATTTTTCGAACAACGTGGAGTGGGTTTTTAATTTTCAAAGTTAGCGAAGAGATGTCACTTTTAGTTAAGTTTCGATCGGAACCTATGTCTTGGGTGGCTTTAGACCGTGAAGAACATGAACTTAGGTAATATTTAAGAGTAACGGTGAGTTGGGTTGAGCCGTGTTAGTGCGCTTTAGTTTGGGGTTACTTAGTTCGTATTCTTTAGTATTTTTAAATTAGTAGTGACGTGTAGTTTTCATATTGGTTCAGGGCACTAGTTGGACTTTCATACTCTATTCGAGGATTATATAATTTCGTTTCCAGGTGAGTAGTTCCATGCTACGTATTTTTATAAATGTTCCCCTACCCTGAACTGTTGGAAAATTAAATTATTGTTTTAAGACTAAACTATTTTGATAAATTATTTATATTATCAATGGAATCAAATTATTTCTGAAACATGTGTGAACTTGGCATACTATAAACTATTTGTTTTGGTCTCATGTTTATAATGATGAACTACCATGTTTTGCGAAACTAATGTGTATTGATTATTGGGACCATGTGTGTATTTAGTCCAGGGAAATTATTCCACTGTGTGTGGTGACTCTGGCCACTAGGGAACAGATCCGGGTTGGGCCGTGATGACTCTAGTGCTCAATGATTGTAAGGAAAAGTCCTTTAAAAACAACTAGGTGACCTTCAATCGGATCTTCTTTGAGAAAAGGCCCAGGTGACACCCTGAGGATGACTCTTAGTTCGGTATTGGATCCAACGGGGCTTATAGCCTTGAGAACTGTGTGGCATATTATTTGTTTTTCTTGGTACCCAGAAAATTATTGGTGTTCATGTTATAATCTGTTTTAAGTGGAAAATGTCGTTTATTATGTTCTTGCGAGACATGAGTATTTTAAGTGTTGAACTGTGAAACCTTCTTTTTGAAACTGATTGTATTTACCGAACTATATGCCAATCTAGTTTATGTGATATATATCTTATTTTGGAATTGAACCCTATTTTCAAAACTGTATTTACTATCCATGTTGCTACTCACTAAGCTATCAGCTGACTTAGTTGTTTACCATTTCCAGGTGTTAGAAGGACTTAGAGTGGACTCATGGCGTAGCGAGGACTCAATTGCATGGACCTCTAGGGCATTTATTTAATTTGTTTTAGGCTGCTTGTCGAGTTTTGTGCACACATTGTGGTTGGGTTTTATTTAGAATTATTTTATTTTGTGGGCGGTTTGTGTCCCGTGTAGTATATATATATTTTAGGAAGTTGGTTATGACTTGTTTTTCACTTGTGGTATGTCACTGGATTGAGTGTTGATTTATTTATTTCTGGGCTATCATCACATTTATTCTTTATGGTTTTGGGTTCATGTTTAGGCTTACGTGTGCCTTGGGCTAAGTTCCTATGGGCCACGGCCGGTCATGCCCAGATTTGGGGTGTGACAAGAGCACTCCCATAATGAGGATGAAATGCACTTGTCTGCCATTGTCTCTGAGGTGAATATGGTAGGTTCAAACCTACGAGAATGGTGTATTGATATTGGGGCTACACACCACATCTGCTCCGAGAAGAAATTGTTTACAACTTTCGAGTCGGTTACAAACGGTGAGAAGTTGTTTATGGGGAATTCTGCTACCTCAATTGTTGAGGGGAAAGGAAAGGTGGTCCTGAAGTTGACCTTAGGAAATGAGCTGACCTTGAACGAAGTCCTGTATCTTTCAGACATTCCTAAGAATCTTGTCTCGGGGTCTCTTCTCAGCAAACATGGTTTTTGCATGGTCTTTGAGTCCGACAAGGTCGTTCTGACCAAGAGCGGAGTGTATGTCAGTAAGGGATATATGTTGGAGGGTATGTTTAAACTCAATGTAATGACTCTTATCCCAAAGATGAATAAAGATGCATCTTCTTCTGCTTACATGCTTGACTCTTCCAATTTATGGCATGGTAGACTAGGACATGTGAACTTTGAATCTTTATGTAGATTAATCAAGTTAGATCACATACCATCTTTTAAGATTAATCCGAAACACAAGTGTGAAACTTGTGTTGAAGCGAAGTTGACAAGATCTTCGTTTCATTCTAGTGAAAGAAGTTCAGAGTCGTTGGACTTAGTGCATAGTGATGTGTGCGATTTAAAGTTTATACAATCACGTGGTGGCAATAAGTACTTCATCACTTTTGTTGATGATTGCACTAAGTATTGTTATGTGTATTTGGTCAAAAGCAAAGATAAGGCTATTGATGAGTTTGTTCTTTATAAGAATAAAGTTGAGAATCAATTAGGCCACAAGATTAAGGCTTTAAGAAGTGATTGTGGTGGTGAATATGAATCATCATTTATTGAGATTCGTGCTCAATCTGGGGTTATCCACCAAACCACAGCGCCTTATTCTCCTCAATCAAATGGGATTGTTGAGCTAAAGAATATGACGCTAAAGGAGATGATGAATGCAATGTTGATAAGTTCTGAATTGCCACAGAACATGTGGGGGGAAGCAATTCTCTCCTCGAATTACATTATGAATAAAGTACCCTGGAAGAAGGTGGACAAGACCCCATATAAGTTATGGAAAGGAATCAAGCCTTCTTATAAATTCTTATGAATGTGGGGGTGTCTTACAAAAGTGGCAGTGCCTACACCCAAGCGGGTTCGGATAGAACCAAAGTCAGTGAATTGTATATTCATTGGATATGCACATAATAGCAGTGCATATCGTTTTCTTGTGTTTAAATCTGCTATTCCAAATATACACAAGAATACTATCATGGAATCAAGAAATGCATCTTTCTTTGAAAATGTATTTTCGTGTCGTCTCCAAGAAGGGATTTAGAGTTCCATGAAAGAGGTTGAGGGTGACAATGATTACATAACTGATCAAACAGATGATCACTTAGATAATCAAGTTGATGATCAAGCTGAGGACGTATATGAGCCAAGAAGGAATAAGAGGGCTAGGACTGCAAAGTCCTTTGGTCCGAACTTCTTGACTTATATGTTAGAGGGAGAACCTTGAACTTTCCACGAAGCTATGACTTCACCTGGAAGTCCTTTGTGGAAAGAAGCAATTTAGAGTGAGATTGACTCCATCTTACAGAACCATACTTGGGAGTTGGTTGATCTACCCCCAGACAGTAAGGCCTTGGGGAGTAAGTGGATCTTTAGAAGAAAGATGAAAGCTGATGGGTCAATTGATAAGTATAAAACTAGACTAGTTATCAAAGGATACAGGCAGCGAGAAGGCCTGGATTACTTTGATATGTATTCACCTATGACAAGGATTATATCCATTCGCATGGTGATTACGATAGTAGCTTTACGTGGTCTGGAGATACATCAGATAGATGTAAAGATAGCGTTCTTACATGGAGATTTAGATGAAGAAATCTATATGGAGCAACCCGAGAGGTTCTCAACTCTAGGACAAAATAAGAAAGTTTGTAAGCTTGTCAAATCATTATATGGTTTGAAGCAAGCTCCCAAGCAATGGCATGAGAAGTTTGACAATGCTATGTTGACGAATGGGTTCAAAAGCAACGAGTGTGACAAATACGTATATGTCAAGAACACTGAGGGAAGTTATGTCATTTTGTGTCTATACGTAGATGACATACTCATTGTTAGTAGTAATAATGAAATGATTCGAACTACCAAGAGGTTGTTAAACTCTAAGTTTGACATGAAAGATATGGGCCTTACAGATGTAATTCTGGGTGTTAAGATTACCAGAACATCTGATGGTATTGTACTTTCTCAATCTCACTATGTTGAGAAGATACTTGAGAAATTTGGTAAATCAGATACAAGTGTGTCGAGGACACCGGTAGACGTGACTCTACATTTGACCAAGAATAATAATGAGAATGTCTCTCAGCTAGAATATTCTCAAGCCATTGGAAGTTTAATACATCTGATGAGTTGTACAAGGCTGGATATAGCCTACTTTGTTAGCATGCTTAGTAGATACACGAGTAATCCGAATGCTACTTATTGGAGAGGCATTATGCGAGTGTTAGGTTATCTACACTACACCTGGGATTATGAGCTGCATTATACCAGATACCCAACGGTGCTAGAAGGGTATAGTGACGCTAATTGGATATCTAATATAAAGGACTCCAAATCCACTAGTGGTTATGTGTTTACCCTCGGAGGGGCAGCCGTGTCTTGGAAATCTTCCAAGCAAACATGTATATCGAGATCAACGATGGAATCTGGGTTTATTGCTTTAGATAAAGCAACTGAAGAAGCTGAACGGCTTCGTCAGTTTGTTGAGGATATTCCACGATGGTCCAGACCTGTGCCAGTTATCTGTATTCATTGTGACAGCCAATCAGCGATTGGACGAGCACATAGTAATATGTATAATGGAAAGTCTAGACATATTCGTCGTAGACATAATTCCATATGACAACTACTCTCGAACGGAGTTGTCACTTTAGACTATGTAAAGTTTCAAGATAACATTGCAGATCCGCTAACCAAATGATTAAATCGAATGTTAGTAGAGAAGTTGTCAGAATGAATGGGGTTAAGGCCTTTAGTGTAAGGTGTTACCGGAATGGAAACCCAACCTAGTTAATTGGAGATCCCAAGATCTAGGTTCAATGGGACAACCTAATTGCATGCAATAGTGGTATGTCACTGAGGATGTTTCCAACCATTCCTTTTATCAGTGATACCTGGAAGTGTAGAAGTTAAGCTGAGCTTTTAATGACTCTAGTGTGTTAAGCTGTTAAGCTGAGTATAGCAGGATACTCAAGTAGAGTCACCTATGTGAGTGTAAAGTGGGGCCACTTCTATAAGAATTGACAGTGCCTAATTCTTTAAACCACTCACAGAACTAGGCTAGTGTTCCAGGGCCAAACCGAACACAACAGTGAGAACAAAATAATGGTTGGAGTAATTCCTGTGTGAGGTCTGTTGTCTTGATTTACATAAACTGCAGAACAGTTCAAGACTTCGTGTTCACTGGACAGCCAGTAAATCTAATAGACTTCACTAGGAGGGGTTCAAAGCCAAAAGCTACCTTTTCTGATACTGGGGTTATTCCATTGCACTCTCTCCGAGTCTCTGTTGTTAAGCGTTGTCCGTTTGTTGTTATTTGGTCAATTTTTATTCATGTGGGGGATTGTTGGAAAAATAAAGGTTTTTTTGGTGACTTTAATGCAATATTAAAGTGGTTGCCAACCCTCAATTGAGATGGAGTAAAGTGGGTTTAGATTATTTGTAATGAAATCTTTACACCACAAAAAGAATGACCAAAAACCATTAAGGTTTTAATGAGAAATTGACTCATTAAGTTGGCATCATGAAAGAGGTGTTGTGAAAGGTGTAAAATCTTGTATCCCACATTGATTGTAGAGGAGAGTATTGATGGGTATTTAAATCCAATTTTTTGCATAAGAGTGTAAGCCTTTTGAGGCATCCAAATTTTCTGAAAGAAAGGAGTTATGAATGCTTCAAGGATGGACTTGGGCTAAGACTATGGTCCAAGTTGGTTATGCAAAAATTGCCATACGCATGCGCGCACCACCCGCCTACCTGGACCAAACCGGGCCGAGTACAGGTCCGTGATCCATGGGTCGTGGTTCGTGGATCGTAGATCGTGGATCTTGGGACTTAGGACTTGCGCTTGGGCTTGGGCTTGAGGCTTGAAGCTTGAGGCTTGCTGGAATGGATTGAGTGTGGGGGTTGGGCGTGATCCACCCATCTTAATCGTTTTGGGCCATGCCAGATCTGTGGACTATAAGAATGTATACACAAAACCTATGTGTATAATAGAGTTGGTAACTCCTCTATTCATGATGGATTTAATCCATCAGTTTTGTAGATTAATAAAAAATTGATTTCTGCATTTGTGAGGGGCTCTAATGGCTGGAGCCTTTTTCTCTCTCCCTCCATGTGTGTAAAAGGAGACCCTTCTCCGTCATTCTTTGGACCTAGAATATTTGTTCTTGTCTTCAAAAGTTTCTCCTATTTTATAGTCTTCCTAGTGAGAGTGTACTGTCATAGTTCTGTTCGCCGAAGCTACTCAGTCGATGCATTGTTGTAGTTGGTCCAATCGTCGTATCCTCGGAGAAAGACGTCGAACAACCTCCAGCACCCAACCGGTGAGGCGGCGAATCTGTTTTAAGGACACTGTCTAGTGCAGATTTCGATTTGCTTCTCTTTGTTACTTTATTTTTATGATGTATTGTAATTTTCAACATGTTTTGCTTGTTCTAAAATTTCAATTGTTTATCCATTATGAATCTATTTGTTTTATGTTATCACACAATTTATACAACAATTTCTTTAGTTCCGGACATGGTTGTCAAATCATTAATCATTTTGCTAAAATAATGAATCGTAAACTGTATCGAATCATGAGCCTTAAGATTCATTTTATTAAGCTATGTAATTTTACATATGTATATACATAAGTGTTTAAAACAAAATAAATGTCAATATAACTAATATACAAGTATATATATATATAACTATGTATATCACTATTATTAGTTGATCCATTCTTTTCATTTTGCTAAAACAATGTCGTTTCATACATTATACGAACAGAACTAAATCGTAATGAATTGCAATGAATAGTAGTGAATCTTAATTAAATTGTAAGATTCAGTTAATTTAAAATTCAACTTAACAAATTGAATCATTTTACTTGAAACTTGTTTCGAATCATATGAATCGAATCGTGAATTGTAAGATTCTAACAACCATGGATCTGGATAACTAAACATTTGTTTAAATTGTAAATCGATCAACTCCAAAGAGAGATGATGGGAAGAATTTCAGAGCTATATTCGAGATGGCTATTTTATTGGCCTAGTTAACTCACTACAGGAAAAAGGGGATATGGTGGCGTTTTTTTAACAACGTTTTTTTAAACGTCACTGTTATTAGTATTTAATAGCGTTTTATAAACGCCGCATATTCTATTAGACAAAACGGCACCGTTTTATAATGGGAAAATGCCTCCAAATGCGATAGCCACACGCGCTTCCTTTTGTGAAACCTTATTTTGAATCAGAACCCTCTCTAAGCATTTCGATCGAAGATTCAGAACTCTATCTCTCTCAACCCTTGTACGCACACATCTCTCTCTCCCTCTCAACCCTCTCTAAGCTCCATCGAAGATTCAGATCGAAGCTCCATCGAAGATTCAGATCGAAGCTCCATCGAAGCGATTTTGCAGCTCCATCGAAGATTCATACCTAAGCTCCATCGAAGGTTCAAATCGAAGCCCCATGCAAGCGATTTTGAAGCTGCACCGGCGAGGTAGCGAGCTCCACCGTCTCATTTGCAAAGATTCAGAGATTCAGTGATTTCCAGAAGCTCAGATCTAAACTTTGACCCCTCGATTACTCATATTTCAAGCTCCGATGGCGGCGAATAGTCTACTTTGTTTCTGAACTTTGATCAGTACTCTCTCTCTCTCTCTCTCTCTCTCTCTCTCTGTTCTCGGTTTGTTCATGTAGACAAATTGTCCTTTCGTTTGACTGCATTTGTACATGCTATTAGTTGGCTGTAGTTTCTCTCTAGCTCGAAACTGGTGTTTGATTTGGATGTCCCGTGGAGTTCAATATGTACATTTTGAGTTTCTAGGGCTTCTTGAGCTGCGCGGTCTCCTCTCTCTTTCTCTCCTCTCTCTCTCTGCACTATTTTTGAGAGGGAGAGAGAAAGAGAGAAAAATGGCAGCACCTGAAGCTCCTATTTGCTACGTCGGAATCGTGAGAAAGTCTGCCGCTTTCCGTCTCATGAAACAAATGGTTAGTTCTCTCTCTCTCTCTCTCTCTCTCTCTCTCTCTCTCTCTCTCTCTCTCTACATATATATATATATATAGCCAGTATAAGATTACCAAAAAAAAAAAAAAATTTTAAATTGAAATTTCAGAACACAGTTGCTTCAGCTCCGGTTTTGAATCTGTATGTATGTGTAATGTATGTGTTCGATGAATTTTGATGGTGTGGAGATGGAATTGTGTTGTAGGGGTGGGAAGAAGGCGAAGGGCTTGGGAAAGAGAAGCAAGGGATCAAAGGATATGTCAGGGTTAAGGACAAACAGGACACTGCAGGTTCTTTTTTTGCTCTGATTTTTGTTTATTTATCAAATTCATCCTCTATTTTGTTGCCTAGAACAGAGAGTCCTTTTACTTTTATTTTTTTAATTGTGTTATGAATCAAAGGAGCTAATAAGGTTAAACTTGTTGTGGGATGAGTTTTTCATTTATTAGAAGAATAAGAACAGTTCAAGACATATAGAGCAGTTTGGCAGTTTAAAAATTACAATAGGTATTGGTGTAGATGAACCCAAAAATAAGTGGGCGTTTGATACATCACAGTTTGACAACATCCTAAAGAGATTGAAAGTGGTAATTCTCACATTTATCTTCGAATTAGATTTAATAAGCTTTAAAAAAAAAAATTTGTTCTTATGTTTTTCTGTCTGTAAATCTTTCTTTTTATTTTTGCAGCAAGTAGCAAAAATCAAGGATGAAGGTACATCAAGATGAAAATGAATTTAGATTGCACTTAATAATATCATGATAGCTTGATGTGGATCCTCTTTGTATGCATCTTGCAGCTGTTGAAAAGGATGATGTTCAAGATGTTGATACTGATGCCACCACAGAGACTAATACAGTTGTCAAGTCTACTCGGCCCCAAGGAAGGTCAATATGGTTGCCCACATCAATGCTAGATCATTTTTTTTTTTTTTTTGAAATTTATTTACTTGTTTATTTTTGTTTCCTTCTTTAATAATCACCAGGTATAAGAAAAGAGAGAGAGGGAAACTTGTCCATGCATATTCTTCCGAGGATCTTGGAGGAATACTTGTGAGTTACTAACCTTTGTAATTTAGGCCCTTCTGTTTTCATTTTACAAAGTTGATTGAAAAAATTTCGGAGCTCTTTTCTTCACTCTCATGAATGTATTGTTTAACGGGTTGACAGAGGTTGCATTGACTGTTTTGAGGCTTCCTGTATTCTATAAATAGAGGGATTTCTTATTCTATCCTCCATGGGCTTTTGGGTTGCCAATTTGGGTCCTCAGTATACCCCTCTCCTTAGTGGAATCAGCGATATGGATCAGTCTTACATATTACACAATTGGGTTTGCTCCAGACACCAGCATGTAGTAGTGGTCTGCGTGTTCTTGGTTTCTCGTGATAGTTTTTCATGTTTATACTTTTGCTTACCAACTTAAATTCTTCATTAGAAATTTATTCTTCCTACTCTGCATTTAGTGGTCACTTGAACCTGATAATTTATTCACTGACAAATACCCACCATCTGATTCAGGTTTTTCCAGCAGTTATTGGCATTGTTCAGTATACATCAAATGTCTCTCTCTCTCTCTTTCGCTTTGTTGCTGTGGGAAGAAAGCTGGTTGTTGTATGCACTTTAGGAACCTGCACATTGATAATGAATATTCTGCTTGGAGGATTTATAGTTGCCCAAAGTAAGCTACCTGATTTCTATTTTCACTTTTGAGCCTATCTTGAATTAGAATGAGCTTTTAATTTACCAATCTTTATACCACATTGTTGAATATTGCTTGACATTTAGCCAAGTAAGTTGTGGATTCTTTCATGTGATTGTTTATATATTCGATGATCAAAGCACTACATCTACAACCATTCATTTCCTTTTGTGCCCGCAGATGACATTGAGCCATTTATGATATGGGGCTATTATATTTCTCCAGTGATGTATGGACAAAATGCTTTAGTCATTAATGAATTTCTTGACAAAAGATGGAGCGCCGTAAGTTCTCTTTTACTGTTTGCGTAGTATCTTTACATTCTCAAAATTCTGAACATTTTTCTTATTGCAGCCCAATCCAGACCCCCGAATTCATGCCCCTACAGTTGGGAAAGTCCTTCTCAAGTTTAGAGGCTTCTTCACGGATGACTACATGTTTTGGGTTTGTGTTGGAGCACTGTTGGGGTTTTCTTTTCTCTTCAACATTTTATTTATTGCAGCATTGACTTTTTTGAACCGTATGCTATCTCATCTAGTCATTTGGTGCAGATATTTTTATTTGAAAATGGATTTCCTTCGTTGGAAGTAGATTTCCAGGCTTAACAACCCTGTTTCTGGATGTTCTACATCAGCTCTTAGTGATTCAAAATCTATAGTCTTGGATGAAGATGTTGGAAAGAAGAATAAGAAATCATCTGGACAAATGACCTCTGAAGGTTTGAGCCTTTACCTTTGTCTCTTTTGATCTTTACTTAATGATCTCGTCTTCTATTTCTCTTGCTGCCAATGAAGTTAAAACACATAGGTCACTAGTTACTCCTTTATCACCTTTCTTTTCCATTTTAAAGTTCATGGCAAGTTGAATTGCATTGTGTGTGTAATGATGTCAATGAAGTGGGGAAACCAGATATCCTAAGAGGAATTAAGAAAACAGCAATAGGAATAGGTTTTTCAAAAGGATATCTTGTTTTAAATCAGACCTAAGCAGCGCAAAAACAAAACCAATTTTTGAATACAGAAGTAAAGATAAATTTATGTGAGACTTTTGAGCATCAAAAAAAGCTAGCTTTCTCTTCTAGTTCTTTTTCTTGGGTTGTAATGAGCACATGACATGACATTAATCGATCCATGTTGTGTAAAAAATGATCTACTGATCTTAATTTTGAAATCTTCTAATTGATTTTATAGGTTTTGATATGACGGTGAGAAATGCTTTACGGGGTACTGACTCAAGTGTTGGTGTCACTGATCATGCACCTAGAAAAGGAATGCTTTTTCCCTTCCAACCCCTTTCACTTGCATTCAATCATATCAAATTCAATCATATCAACTACTATGTGGATATGCCTACTGTGAGTCTGTTTCTCTTTTATCTTTATCTTTTTTCTGATTTGAGAAACATGATACATAGGGTAGTGAAACACCATTCCATTCTGATATAAGAAACATGATATCTGGTGAATTACCTGACTTACTGATTTCTTGTGAGTGAAAAAAAACCCATATTTATCCGGTAGGTTGCAACCATTTCCTTCCTAGTGTTGCTAGAAAACGCTAATACCATAGCAAATCAAATTACATTTTGAAACACACGTTCTGAAACATGGTACACTTTGTTCCAAAATGGTAAATTTAGTGATCCGAAGCAATGTCAAAAGTTATTTTCTAATATTTTTCTTAAAATGTTACCTTAGGAGGAAAAATAAATCAAATTGATTATATTTATATAATAAGTCATAAGATTTATATAGAGCAATGAAATCTTTAATTAAATATACTTTTTAAGACACTTTCTCACAGTTTCTGGGTTATGAGGTCTTCTTTTTGTTGCACAAATGACTTACCAAACATTTCTTTGTTGCCCCTGTATCATAACAGATAAGCTGAAATGTGATTAACTATACATTTCTCTATCACTTTAGTATTATTTCTTGTATATACATATTACATGCTTAAATAAGAATTATTTAGTCACATATGATTAACTATATCTGGATTAGATATAGGTTGGGGTGGTATATTCTGAAACCTGAAATGTGTGTTAACGTTAATATGATGTTATGTTGCCTTTTAATCATGTCAAAGTCAGGCTTTTCCTTCATCCTCTTCCTTCTTCCAAGTTTTTGAAATCCACCCATTGCCATTCACAATGCTGAAAGGAACACACTTGAGCCTTTTGTTTTCATCTGATGCTTTTTAGTTTTTTGGCTATGGTCTCCCTTATACTTGTATGTTCTAATAAAATAATGTAATGTAGGGACTCTGTCAGCCCATTTAACTACTTAGACCAACTTCTAATTTTGTATGGGTAGGTTTAATCTGCTTCACCTTGCTAAGGTTTTTGAGGGGTTCTTTGTGGTTTTATGTGTTCTAATCGCCATTCTTGACATGATCTGATGCAGGAGAATATGACCCGGATGTTGGTGGTCTCAGATGTTTAGGACATTATTAAAAGGCATCAATCACAGATCATCACCTCCTTGAAGGATCCAGATATCAGGTTAGTTTAAGTGCTTTGTAGTTTTTTGGAGATACTTTCTGCTTCTTCACCACGAGGCACAATGATCGGTTACATGGTAAGCAAAAGCAACATTAAATCTGTATTTAATACTGTACAATGCCTATGTTACCTACATGAACTTGTTGAGAAATTTATTGCTTATCTTAGATGTGTAAAATCAGCTTGACTTGTATCGTAGATGCTGAGCTGATTATATCTTTTCCTGGCATTCTAGATTGCACTCTGTAGCTCCAACAATCTAAAATGCTCACCTAAGCAAACAGTGATGCATTAATCGGGATGCTTTTCATTATTGATTATTAATGATATTTGAGCTTGTAGGCTTAAGTGTTACCCAGTTGGACTCCCAATCTTTATGTCAGGGGCACAAGTCCCCTTGATCCTACGCATATAAAAAATATATATATATAGTCATTATTCTAAATTCATTCGTAGTGCTAGTATGCTTGTTTATGTACCTATGATTTACTGACAATGATTTAGCCCTCATAGTATTCGGAGACGTGCTCTTGATCTGCTCTATGGCATGTGTGATGTTTCAAATGCAAAGGACGTAGTTGAAGAATTATTGCAGGTACCATATTGCTGTTCACAAACAGTTAACTGTCTTTGATTTCAGTTGACATTTACTTAAAAAATATATAGTTGGCCGCAAATGATTCTAAAAAAGTTCCTAACCAGAACACAACAAACATGTCACTGACAATTTTTTTAGAAAGAATGGTGTTTGTCAAATTGGAGAGCATCAGATGGTGCCATCAATTATTTTTTTTTTTATTGTCAATTAAAGGTCTAGATTTGTTCATCATAGACCTGTTCAACATTGGCCCAGATTTTTGGTTGGATTCAAATTTGAATTTGTATGTGATGGCAAATCTCAATTTGATAAGGTTATATACATTCTAAAAGAAAAAATATGTTAAAGACCCTTCAGAAGTCTTGCCTAATTTGATGAGTGCGAGTTAGATCAAATGGCCTCTAAATTTGTTTATGCTATGAAAGCATTATTTATTTAATTTTACATGATTCTCATGTGTCTGTATTGTCTTTGGGTATGTCCGTTTCTTTATATGTATTTAGTGCTTCTTGGTATGTGATAAAATCTTCTTGTTAGTGCTTCTTCAAGTTTTAAGTACTGTTTATAAGTATTGGGTACAAATTCTTCAATTTGTGTTTATTTTGGTGAATGTGATTGCAGTTTATGTTCTGATGTAGGCATGTAGACTAGTGAAGACTACGACTTTAATGCTAAGACATGATTTTTGGATATATGTTAGTTTGTGGTTAATGTTAAAACATGATTTTTGGATTTTGGATATGTTAATTTTGTGGGTAATGGTGATTAGATATTAATTGAATGAGAAAGTGAATTAATGCTTCATTACAGCTATTTGAATGGGAGTTATTATTTTATATTACTGCTATTACAGGTATTTTTTTAGTTCAATCAAATAAAATTAGCACAATTTCAAAAAAAAAAAAAAAAAAGGGATATAACAGCGTTTCTACAAACGCCTCTTAAACCCTACTCACTAATGGCCATATTTTTAAAAAAGATATGACGGCGTTTTTTCAAAACGTCGCTAAATATCGTAAGTGACGTTAGCCTGTGTTCAGTAGGCCATTTTGCGGCGTTTTTAAAAACGCCGCCTATACCAATATCACGACGTTTTTAAAACGCAACAAAGCTATAGCGACGGCCGCGCCCTCGGCGTTTGGTGCTAAGTGTTGCAAAAAGAATTCGCGGCGTTTTTTGACACTTATAGCGACGTTTTTTAAACGCCACTAAAAGTCTGTTTTCCAGCAGTGACTGTTGCATATTATGTTCAACATAGATATTTGATGGGGAAAAAAAAAATTAATGGAGGGGGAGCCACGGTGACAAGATGGCAGTACAAATATAAGGCAAAAGAAAAGAATTACCTGCATTCCAACATAAAGAACAAGGGAGTTTATCAAGGGGACATTGTACCAGGTCCCATTGTGTTGCCTCATTGTGCGTCAGCAGCAATCTTTGCACCAGTTCCAACAAGAATGTTCCCTGGTATCTTGTCTGCAGAAAGTCATAGCATTGAAATATCAAAACAGAGGAAACAAACAGCCAAAATAACATTTTAAAATTTAAAAAAAAAAAAAAAATAGAAACAGAAATGCATGAGAGTGGACAACATTAATGAAACTCCAGAGTACCTTGAGATACTCATCAACATCTGACTTCATCTGCTTGGCTTTCAGAACAGCATCAACTTCTGAGAAAATCCGTGGTGACTGGTTGATTTCTGCAAGCAAATCAATCTGCAAAGAGAATTGAAAAGAAGTATTAATTAATCACGGCCCTGATGCCAACCCAAGCACCTTTAAGTTAGGAGTAGAAGGATCAGGGAGCCTCATATTGTGTGGAAAAGCACTAGGGATGACATTTCGCATCTGAATGCAGCTGAAAGGGATCACATCACAGAAGACTTAAGGCAGAAGTTGACAAGTTTCATTTGGTATAAGCAAAGCTCAAGGTGTTACAGAAGAGGAAAGGTTACCTGGAATGTGAATCAATGTTTCATTATTTGAAGCCTTACTGACTTCTAAAAGTTCAACACAAATACTACAAAGGCCTTCACAGTAACTACAACATTAAATTAATCTTGATCACTTGTCGACCAATGATCATGGCCACAGATGCAAGTTTTGCATTCACATGCATGAAGTGAACTGCCACATCTCATATTGTAGACACAGAAAGAGAGCTGGAAATTAGTGAATCCATTTGTGAACATATACATATTTTTGTATGTGAAGGTTCTAGATAGAAGTACAAGTACCACACACAGAAATTATAATGAAGAAAATAGCAAAACACACTAGATGTAAGTAGGCACTAGACAGTCACTATTTATTGTTAATGACTTTTGTAGTCAAAGGATAGTGAAAAAGCTGCAACAAAGAGGTTGAGGTTTTGCTGTTATATTATTGAAGGAAAGATAAAAATTATGCAGTGTTCCATGGACTGTGAACACTAATTTGCCATTTTTGTTGATTTCTTTTGAATGGTTGCTGGTCAAAAGAGAAAATTTAAGGCTCATAAAGATGAAATTAATTAGAATTGTAAATAATTAAAGAAAGAAAGAGGAGAAGCCAGGTATCACCCCAACATTCTTTAGAGTTCCCAACGCACCACACCAAGGTTTAGACATCTTCACACATTTTTTTGGCGGTAAATTATGATGGTAGTCTTCCAAAAATGGTTGGGACCCCAAAGTTGGGTTTGTGGACTAATCATGTATTTTTGTTTTTTTGTTTTTTCTTTCCTTCCTAGACCAATTGGAAGTGAGTAGGGGTTGTGGGGTTGTGTTTTTTGGGGGTCTGTAACATTGTTGGTAGTCTTTATACTTTATTCCTTCTGTCATTTTAGTCTCTATACTTTCAATTACGTCAATTTTGACCATGAATTTATGATTTTATCTCAATTTGATCTAATTTATTACAATTTTAGAAGAAAAAAAAATTATATAGAAAATAGGCACATAAGTGTCACATGCCATTTTTTTAAGGGCAAAATTATAAACTTACTCAACTCAATTAGTTAAGCTCAACCAATTTAGTAATAATTTTTCTTAAAAAATTAACAATATTATTAATTGGACCAAATTGAAGCAAAATATAAAATTAGGAGTTAAAATTACGTCAAGTGTAAGGACCAAAAGGACACAAGGGATAAAATATAAGGACCATTGATATAAATTTCCCTTTTAATCAACAACTTGCATCACACAATTCCAAACAAATTTTCAAATTTGCTAGCATTAAAGCCCTATATGTAGACTTTCAACCACTCACTCTAATGGGATTACAATTCCAAACTTAGAAATTTAACACATTTAACTGTTAAACCCACCTCCACCAACTAAAAAACCCAATAACATAACCAGTGCCACACTACAATACATGGACCACATAATTCTAGCCTCTGTCCAGCAAACCTCAAATTACATAACACCCTCGAATTTTAGAACACAAACACACATCTCCAATCAGGAGCTTACTAAACTAAAGCAATCATAAGTAGGATTCAACAAAAAATTGAACTTGACTATGCAAGCCCAAGGGTTCCCTAAGTTGAAATAATTGCTCATGATTTTATTTTCTAAGCTTCTCTTTTTTCACTCAATTTCTAATGGACACATCAGGGCATGTGGCTGACCAATTTGTGATCACGTATGCCTAAAGTGAAGAATTACGTTTTGAATGAAACTAAACATAAGACGTCTAAGAAGTGCATTTTAGGTTCGAATGTTTCCTATTTTAAGTAATGGAACTATACTACATTAAAAAAAAACTAAGAATTAACAGACATGCACACGTATATAAAGCAAGAAAAGGCTACCAGATGCAGCAGAAAATGATGGATAGGCAGTAGAATGACCAAAAAAAGAGGCTTTCATCATGTTTTTAGTATGTGGAGTTGATAGATAATGCTATTTCCAAAAGGTATATTACATGTTCATGCACAAAAAAGCATAAGAAAGCATAAGTAGCTTCTTCCTATAACATAGATAACAGAACTAAACAACCCATTGGACATGGAATAGTGGTCCTTTATAATAAACAATGTAATAGTTAGATGATCATTCTTTGTTCATTCAGAAAACTTCTTCTACCATTACCTATCTTCTTGTCTATGTTGATGACATTTTACTCACTGGCAACTCCTCATCTCATATTCAATCTCTCATTTCTCATCTGAATTCAGTTTTTGCTCTCAAGGATCTAGGCTTGGTTAATTACTTTCTGGGTATTGATATTCACCATACTTCTACTGGTCTGTTTTTGTCCCAACATAAATATGCCTCCGATATTTTGATCAAGGTAGGTATTATAGAGTGTAAGCCTTACTCCTCTCCTCTCTCTCTCAAACCTCCCTCTTCTTCTTCTGACTCTTCTTTGCCATTTCATAATCCTTCTCTCTATAGGAGTGTTGTGGGGGCTCTTCAATATCTTACTCTTACCAGACCTGATATTTCCATTGCTATTAACATGGCCTGTCAACATATGCACATGCCCACTGTGGCTGATTTTGCTTCAATCAAAAGGATCCTTAGGCATCTTAAAGGGACTCTGCACTATGGCCTTAATTTTAGTCTTGGTTCTTTTGATTTGCAAATCTTCTTTGATGCAGATTGGGTTTCTGGTTTTTGTGTTTTTCTGGGGTCCAACCTCATTTCTTGGCAAGCAAAGAAACAGCCTACTGTTGCTAGGTCTTCAACTGAGGCAGAATACAGATCATTGGTTCAAGCTGCAGCTGAAGCTTCCTGGGTTCAAATGCTTTTGGCTAAGATGTTCTTGTCCTCTTCCACTGTTCCTACTCTTTGGTGTGATAATCTTTCTGCTATTTCCCTTGCTTCTAATCCTATTTTCCATGCAAGGACCAAACACATTGAAATCGACTACCATTTTGTTAGAGAAAAGGTTCTTCAAAAGAAACTTCAAATCAGGCATGTTCCTTCATCTGAGTAGATAGCTGACATTTTTACTAAGCCTTTGTCTATCTCTCGGTTTCATTATCTGCAATCCAAGCTTCTGGTGACTGTTGCCCCATTCAGCTTGAGGAGGGCTGATGAAAACTTAACACTAACTTATTATGCAGTAGTCCAAGGCTGCAGCTACTGCAATAGACCAAACAGAGCCAGAGCAGGTCAAGTTGCAGTCCAAGAAAGCTGAACAAATGCAAACTTAAATGAAGGTGTATCACAAGCCATGTGTTGTGTCACATCTAAGCAATTCACTTGTACAGTTAGTTTGTTGGATGATTTGTTAGTTTGTTAGGTGATTAGTTAGTCTGTTAGATATACAATTAGTTACTGATATGTGAATATATAATAAACAATGTAATAGTTAGATGATCAATTAAGATTCAGTCTTTCTTCACTTTTTTGCCCTTCTTTTTTTTCTTTCCCTTTTTTTTTAATAAACATTCCATATCCAAGAGGCTTGTTTTTCTAGGGTCCAACCTCATTTCTTGGCAAGCAATGAAACAACCTACTGTTGCTAGGTCTTCAACTAAGGCATAATACAAATCATTGGCTCAAGCTGTAGCTGAAGCTTCCTAGGTTCAAATGCTTTTAGGTAAGATGTTCTTGTCCTCTCCCATTGTTTCTGCTCTTTGATGTGATAATCTTTCTGCTATTTCCCTTGCTTCTAATCCTATTTTCCATGCAAGGACCAAACACATTGAAATCGACTACCATTTTGTTAGAGAAAAGGTTCTTCGAAAGAAACTTCAAATCAGGCATTTCCTTCATCTGAGCAAATAGCTGACATTTTTACTAAGCCTTTGTCTAGCTTTCGATTTCATTATCTGCTTCTAGTGACTGCTACCCCATTCAGCTTGAGGGGGGCTGATGAAGACTTAACACTGAATCAACCTATTATGTAGCAATTCAAGACTGTAGCTACTGCAACAGACCAAACAGAGCAAGAACAGGTCAAGTTGCAGTTCAAGAAAGCTGAACAAATGCAGACTTAAATGAATGTGTATCACAAGCCATGTGCTATGTCACATCTAAGCAATTCACTTGTACAGTTAGTTTGTTAGATGATTTGTTAGTTTGTTAGGTGATTAGTTTGTCTGTTAGATATACAATTAGTTATTGATATGTGAATATATAATAAACAATGTAATAGTTAGATGATCAGTTAAGATTGAGTCTTTCTTCCACTTTTTGCCCTTCATTTTTTCCTTTCCCTTTTTTTTTAATAAACATTCCATATCCAAGAGGCTTGTTACAAATTTGCATTTTCAGTGGCATTGTGCTCTTTCATGCACCAATTAATCCAAGGCCAAGGACAAGATTAACATAATTTGAAATTAGTAAACCTATATCCAAAACTTCGAAAAATAAGGGGTGATGTGTGTAGGAAAAAAAAATAAACAGGAAAAACAAATAAACAAATTCGGACATACCTTTTATGCTTAAATCGAATCCATGAATCATGTGAGTGAATCACATGCCTCCATTGATGTCTTCAAATAATTCCCAGTTGTGGGGTAGAACTATTAGAGAACTACTAATACTATTCACAGTACAAAAGTGTGGTTGTTCTTTAATGGTAGAGAGTTGAAGAGAAAGTTGGAAGAACTTTTTGGTTAACCCACAATACATAATACATATCAGATATATAGAATACATCTGAATATATAACCAATTCCCATCTCTTAATAAGATGGACTCTTGGGTTTCTATCCTTATCTTCTAGAAAAGGTAATTCAAATCTCATGGGTCTCTTGATGGGTCATGGTTCATGCCACCATAGGCGCCCAAACCTGATCCGATTTCCAACATCTCCCACTCGCACATAGGTAGGCATACAATGCCACATCTCAATCTCAATCTGCCCAAACCTTGAACAAACTCATACTGTCAATGGACCATGCGATCGTTGAGAACACTTGCATGTGGGAGCTCTATACTAGAAACTCAAATGAGCCAACATAGAGACATCAACTCAAAGATAAAAATAGTATCTCATATACCCCAGACCCATCCAATTACACCGGTCCAAAAACATTTGTAATTCCTCAAAAGAGCATGTCTGACCCTCTCAAATCTTGCAATATATTCACACTCAATCTAACTCTCATACAAAGCAATGTGAGTTGTCAGCGATGAATATACAATAGAGATATAATACTAGATGATCTTCCCTTTGACCTCATGCCTTTTAGTTTAGGATTGACCATTTTCCCAGTGATGTCTTTTAAGGCCGAATCATACATGATCTCAAGAAACATACCAAAGTAGCAGAACATCAACCCCTCACCTTATGACATAGTCAATGGTCACAAAAGGGTACAAAAGTGAAATTCATATCAATAATTATATGTAAGACTCACACGATGAGAAAGCAAGGATCCATTCTCTCACTTCATTACCCGGTCGCCAAACACATGTAGTATGAAACATGCTACGGTGGAATAACTCTTCCAAAGAGCGACGTCATACTTGATACATTGCACGAATCTTAGTCTAGTCGCTCTTAAGCACACAAATTTTTTTCTAGTGCCTGACTCAAATTCTCTATTTGCTCACCTTTCAAGCGACAAATCTAGCTAATCATAATAGGCAGTACATAGGAAGTGGGTACCAGCATCTATGTTTGGTCTTCAATATGACCTCATCTTAGCTCCAATCAAAGCGACATATATAGTGGATAATTTGAGCCTCTCTTGGCTCTAAATAAAATAAACCATTAGTCTCATCCTTACTCGCTTCTAAGTGCCAAGGGCGATTGCTCGTGTGAGTAAGCCAATCTTGCCTGTTGACATCATCATTTGCTAATCATTTTGCTACCAACCATAATAGTATCAATATCCCATAATCTCACCTAAAAAAAATTAAAAATTAAAAAATAAAAAACAATCAATTGAAAAACACAACCACAGTTTGTGCAATTTTAGATTCCAAACATAGGCCCTGGTAGCACCTCTTACGATAAGCATATACAATGGAATCCACCATTTATGCCTCATATAAAGTGGTTTAAGATCACTATCTTTTGTGCAACTGCCTCTCTAAAGATATTTTAGTAGCCAATTTGCTTTCATTCAAGGTGTGCCCACCAAGCACAAATGAATCTAACAATGAGCAAATTCATACACCACTAGTAGAGTATCCTATTTGCAACCTAATGAGCAATGTTAAGGTCTGCATTACACAATTGACCATCTACAAAAGATAACACTCATCATACCGAATGCCCACATAGCGTACTTGAGGCTCCTATAACAAAAGATCAAGAAATATAAGTTATCTATATCTCTTTGAAACAATCTGAGGATTCACTCAATAGCTAAGGCTCTAACTTATACCGACAGGTAAGTCAGTAGATTTACAATTTCACATCTAGAATCATTCTAGTGTATTCCTTATACAAGTCATCAAAGACAAACCGAGAATTCTCTCAGAACAATCCCTAAGGATCATACATCCAAGCATATAAATTGCATCACTCATGTCCATTATGTCTAAATGGAGGACTGCCAACCCTAAGTGGCGACAGCCTTGTAAATTCTTGGCTCATAATGACTAAGTAAGAAAAAACTTCTTTTGAACTATTGATCATACCTCAATGGTCTTCATTGATCATCGTTGGCCCATCATGGCTCGATGAAATCTAAGAACTACTAATCAGATAACTGCTTTAGGTCGTAAAAGATTTATTAGAACTTGCAATCTTTTGCGTTCCTAACTTTTCGCCATGAAAGCAAAAAGTAAATCCCTATAAATCCACTTATCCTATTCTCCAATGAGAAGTTAGGTCATAACGTCCACAAAGTAAAGTTTGTAACTCATGTCAATCATAATCTAAGTTGAAGTAAACCTCACTCTCCAGGAAAAAGTTTTCTCATAATCTACACCTTCACCAATGGTGTGACTTATTAGTATCTAGCAAGCCTTATGACTCCAAAAATGACTATCCAAATCTCACATAACTTTAGAACGATTTCGCGTCATAGCGGAAAATCAACCAAATCCTAGAAATGGTTAATCCTCAAAGATTTCATCTTAAAATGTGTAACATTAATCCATTTTCTAAAAACAGAGGACTAGAGAGTCTTTGGCAATATCTTAGGCTCTTTATCATCTTGCAAAGCAATCATGAATGTTTCCTTCTCAATCACCCAGTGATGACATGGAAAATTTTCACATTGCTACCATGCAACTAAGAATGTAGAGTATTCTTTTCTAATAGAATAATCCACTAGTAGACACATCGCTCCCACTGTCCCTAAGATATTAGAAATTTCTTTCAACTCTCAACTAGGCTACATAAAACACCATACTTACAATTTTCTATGTTATAAAATTCCAAAACTTTATTCAAATCACCTCTGCTAAGAAAACTTTATGTGACTCAATGCGCCAATACAGATGCCCTTTTGTAGCTTTCCAACTTACTTGTATGGAACCATTGTGAACAAAGTTACACATTACATGAGAGCAAGATGCCACAAGCAAGTAGGCCCAATAGGGCCTACTCAAACCATGTATGTCATACTCTTGTCAATGTGATTAAGTACAACAAGCCACTGGTTTATGACCAATGTCATAAACTAATTCCAATCATACTAATTTGTGAGTTCTCAAAGACAATTTTAAAGGTTTAAGCCCAACTAGGTAATGACTCATGACTAACTTATGTTTACTAGATCATAGAATGATGTCATGGAGATACCAAATATGCCTAAGTTGCAAATTTGACTAGTAAGTGCTAATCCCCTGCATCTTCAAGTCAATTTTACTCTCCATACATTTTACTGCATCTGGTTGAAACATGACGATACTCCTCTTGCCATCTCCATTTCTCACTTCATAATTAGTTGCTCCTAATTCTACTATCCACTAAAGGAGAGAATAAGCTACTAATCAATAATTACTCCTGAAGCAACTTAAGCGTGAATAAAGTTAAAGAGTCTAATTTAACACAATGCTCTTACGAACGATGCGTTAAATTCTTAGAGTCATAACAACCAATTTGGCCTTAACTTTTTAATTACTATGGTGCAATTTTTGCACTTAGTGATAAACGCCATTCAAAGACATTAGCCTAGCTAAGGAATCATACAAAGAAGCACCTTCTCATGTCTCACACTTAAGTATGGAAACAGTAAGTGTCCAGACTTAAACAAGTTGACAGTGCTAATGGATTTTGCAATCACTAAGCACTAATCTTCTCACTAAGTGTTAATAGCTTTTATAGCTTCTAAGCGCTAACCTTCAATGCACACTATCATAATGTGTGAAATTTTGCTCCATCCACTCTCAAGAGATAGGTAGAGAGCAAAACACTACTCATACTTACACTTAACGGCTAACTGATTTAAACTCACATATCTTAGATGATGTGACTTTTGCATATCACTTCATCTAATGATGTAACATTATTAAAAGTCAAATTACAAAGGCAATCCGTGTAGCTCAATAATCAGGATCACATCTAAATCTATTGAGAGCTTACTAATCTCACAACTCCAAACTTGCCAATCAAAACTGCTTAGCATGCTGCTAATCATAGTGCACACATTAGATTTTATTATGCCAATCAAGGCAACAAAACCACGGCAATGTTGAGTCATGTGTCCTTACTTTTGCTCAACTAATGTCTGACCTAAAGTCTACAAGACTTTCTGTTCATCTAAAGATATGATTACATTGTTCAGAATTAAACATCTCTACTAAGTTTAGGTCAACCAAATTAAATTCCATAAACTAAGTCAATTAGAGGGAAAATATGCATTGGGATTAATTTGATTAGCATATCACAATATAATTTTGCTACAAAAATCTAAATTAAATAGTGATAATATTACACAAGTCGCAAAATTGAAATTCCGCTATACTTGTAATAATCTCTTGCACCACAAATGACAATTATCCAAAATTTAATTTAATTCATGCGCAAAATATTAGTTTTCGGGAGTAAATCTACAAAGATTTCTCTCAATCGAACAACTTTTCACTAACTATAGCATATCTAAAGTATGATAAAATATTTAACTCCACATGATAGTATCTCAATGTAATTTATAAAAGAAAACATACTACAATATTTAATCATGGAATTAAAATAAATAGAATATTTATTCAAGCTATAGAATTAAAACATTCTATAACTTCTATGCATAAATAGAAAACTAAACATGCTGAATTAGTTTTCAGAATGTGCCATAACAGTGCTAAATAATTTTTGTAATTTTTTTTTTTTTGAAATTTTAAGTAATAAAAACTATATAGAAAATCAGAAATATATAATACAAAATCTAAAATAGTACAATACTCATACCAACAAATAAAACATCACTACAACAATGTACTGTAAAAATTTCAAGTCCATAATCGAAATCATGCTCCACCACGAGCAATTTAACTTAAAACTATTGAATTATTTATTAACAAAAAATATTTTATTTTCTAGAAAATTCTAAACATTTAACAAATTGTAGAAAAAAAAAAAGTAGCAGTTTAACAGTACCAGCCACACTTTAATCAGAATTATAACAAATAATATATAAACGTAATATTGAATTAAAAAAAAAACAATCAGAGCCTACAAAATCTCAGTGTCTGCATCAACGCTTACATTAGCAGATGATGTCAGCAGGTTGCATCAGCACTTGTGCAGCACTAACGTCAACGCAGAGTCAATGAGTGTCACTAATGACATCAGCGCACATCAACGTCAAGACATTAGCGTGTGTCAGCAGCAATTTCGTCTTCTTCTCCACTTGCTCCAATAGCTTCAACTCTCATCCAAAATTAGGGTTTGAGCTTTCTCGCGTAAGTTGGAATCAGGCCTATAATATACCGTTTCGAAATTTTCAAAACAAGGATTCCAAATAAGTAAATTTCACAACATGAAAAATGAAACATGTAAAAACAATATGCAGTTAAGGTTACAAATATCAAATATGAATCTCCTTTTTTCTTAAAATCTAACCGTCCGGTTTTTGTAAAACTTTGCAGATATGATCTACATTATATGGATTACAATCTATATGTAATTTAGGATGATCAGAGAGGATTCAAAAAACACCAATTTTAATGCACGAATCACATGTGTGTATCTATATAATAAGGGAGAAGTGTTTTTGAAAATGTATAAAATGTAGAAGAGACACATTTCCTTTGAATGGCTCAGATCAATTCTAATATCTATCCATGGCTCAGATCAAATCTACACATTTCCTTTGATGTTCCCGCCTAACATGGCTGTTTCTCCACTCTTCTCTCTCAGTATCTAACCTCTATATCTAACCTTTGTCTCCCCATCACAAATGATTTGCCTCCCCATCTACCCTCTGTCTACCTACATTCCCTCTCTATTTCTCTGCCTACCCTCTCTATCTCTCTCTTTCTCTCCGTTCTTCTTCTTGATTTTTTTTGAAAATCTCAGCTTTTGCCTTCATCACAGCCTTCATCAGAGTCTTCATCAGAGCTTACACCGTTGTTCAAATCAGAGCCTTCGTCAAAGTCTTCATCAGAGCTTACACAAAGCCTTCATCAGAGCTTACACCGTTCCACTCTCACCGTTGTTCACTCCGACTCGACATCACTTCGGCTGCTAGGTTAGTTTATCACTTTGGCACTGGGTTAGTTTTTTTCTTGCTGGGTTAGAAGAATAATAAAATTGACTCAGGTTGACTGATTTCCTGTTTTTTACACCGTGCCTTGAGTAAAAATTAAAGACTACTAAGAGAAAGACAAAGAAAGTGTCACGACCCGAACCCGCCCCTATGGGTTAAGGCCATAACCGACCAATAATCATGAGATTACCTACGGCCTCAAAACAAATAAGACAAAACTCATCAGAGTAAAAGGGGCCGAACGGAAGCAATTTAAAACTTTGTCCATAGAGCTGTGCTTACATGCACGTCATAACATTCCAGACGTAAATATATTAATAACTCACAACAGAATTACAGTACCAAAAAGTTCCATACAACAGGATCATCCAAAAACCAAGTCAACCCATGGGAACTATATACAGACATGTACAAAGGCTTCGCCAACATGACAAAATTACATAGAATGGCAAAAGGGCGAAGATGTGTCTCGTACGTGAGACGCAAAGGTTGACTCTCCAAACCTTAGTTGTTCCACACTGGCTTCACTGGGGCGGGGTCTGGACCTCTCTTAGCTCACCTACAAACACATGAATGAGCGTGAGCGATAGCCCAGTGAATAATATCAAATAACGAATATACATTGGAACAATATACATCGAACGGCCTTGGGCCCAATTTGCATTTCTATTATTCAGATCAAATTAGCCTTTGGCCCATTCGTTTATGTCAAAACGGCCTCTGGCCCATTCATTCATGTCCATCGGCCTTCGGCCCAATCGTTTATGTCAATCGGCCTTCGGCCCACATTTATGTCAAACGGCCTTCGGCCCATATTTATATCAAACGGCCTTCGGCCCACATTTATATCAAACAGCCTTCGGCCCACATTTATATCAAACTGGCTCATAGGCCTTTCGTATCAAACTGGCTCATAGGCCTTTCGTATCAAACTGGCTCATAGGCCTTCCGTATCAAACTGCCTCATAGGCCTTTCATATCAAACTGGCTCATAGGCCTTTCGTATCAAACTGGCTCATAGGCCTTTCGTATCAAACTGGCTCATAGGCCTTTCATATCAAACTTATCATGTTAAACTGTGTCCACCATTCAAAATTAATGAACTTTACAAAACTTACATAGAAGTGAGCAATTGGATAACAACATATTTCAGATATTACTCACAGTGATCGGCTTGTGAATTTGCCCTAGAGCTTGACCCTACACATCACATAGCACATATGGGTCACAAATAATTCAATCCGTTCTTTAATTCACATATTCCTCTTTAGGCTTCATTCTTATCTATTTAATTCAATTACAATGCTCAATGTATGCCTAAGAGCGTTTAGAAGTGAAAGGGAACGGAAAAACAGAACACAGAATGCATTTTTAGATTTTCAGAAAACAGGGTCCCCGCTCGAGCGGACCCTTAAGGCCTACAAAAGTACTGGTTGCATGAAAAATATGCTCGAGCGTGTAATAGGACGCTCGAGCGGAAGGCCTGTCTAAATAGCTCCCCCACCGCTCGAGCGGCCATTACCCCGCTCGAGCGGACATCAAAATTCTGTGTTTCCCAGATTGTGTTCTTGAGTCCAAATTCGACATTCAACCAATGTTTCTTGCATACTATGGCTCCAATTTCACATATTCTTGTATTAACATGGTATAAACACCAAAACACATCATCATGGGGCTCAATTTCATGAATCAAGCACATGCATGGCTCAATTTAATTCAAGTTCAATTCTATCATATGCATTCATGCATTCAAAGCTCCTATCTTTAATTATTCAAACATGCATGCTAATCTTGACTTCATTTCTATTCCAATTAATGCAAATGGTGTTCATTCTCATGGAACACAACAAAAACATGCTTGCATGTAGGATTTAACACTCATATTTCCACATTCAACTTAATACATGTTTGTTTATGCAAAATCATGGTGATCCTATACATGCATGTGCATTTCAACTTCAAATTCATCAATTAGAGCACAACTCTTGTTCTTGATCACCAATTAATCTTTAATTCACAAAATTACAAGTTCAAACTCATGAATTCATAATCAATCACTTACCTAAGAGCTCAATCTTCTCAATCTATGGTCTAATTTAGAGTTGGACTTCAATTCTCCAAGCCTTAAGACCAAAATTGCACAATTCTCCCCTTAATCTCCCATAGCCGACCCTTTCTCCCCTTTTCTTAGAGTTCTTATCAGCCAAAAATAAGAATTAAAGAGGGAGTTTGAGTGTATAAAGTCCCTTACAAGCTCCCACTCACACATTACTTTAATATAAAGCAATTGGGCACTAATTAATCAATTTAATCAGTTTAATCTGACCCGAATCAAATTTCAATTAAATTCCACTGTAGGTTCTAAAAATTATGCCAATCACAATGGCGTAATCAATTTCGGTTCATGTGGCCGATAAGGCCTTTAATTTAATTTCCAAAGCAGATAATCAAACAGATATTCCTACGGTGGACAGATAGAAATTCAAAACCACATAATGGCACACAAAATCATATTAAACACATAATCATACTCATATTAAGGACCAATTAACATATTACGAAACATGGGTATTACAGAAAGTGTTGTTGAATGAATTATAACCGCAACTGGAGTTAAATGTGTGGGGAATTGGAACGCATAGTATTATATATAACAATTTGACTTCCTGTAGTCATCAAATTCTGAAATCACAAAATCAAATTTGACTTCCTATAGTCATGAAATTCTAAAATCAAATTTGACTTCCTGTAGTCATCGAGTAAAATAATAACAATTTGAACACAATGGAACATACGGTGTAACTCAGTCAATTTTATATGTAACAATTTGATTTCCTGTATAGTGCTAAAATAACTCATGTTAATAACTCATGCTAAAATAAAGGAAACAGAATTTCAATAACTCATGTTATATATATGTATAGTGCTTTTATTCGTGGTGCTTTATGTATAGTGCTTTATATATATGTATAGTGCTTTATGTACAGAATTTATGTACAGTGCTTTATGTATAGTGCTTTATGTACAAAATTTCAATAATTCATGTTATTAATAACTCATGTTAATTTCATAATTTCAATAACTCATGTGTTATCTCATGTTAATTCAGAATTTCAATAACTCATGTAAGTCCTTGGAAGCTATCTCCTTATTCTCACCTTCATTGACATCTACATATATTGACTCTTTGTTGATTTCAGAATTTTTTTCTAGATTATAGTCAGAATTTCAATAATAGAATTTTTTTCCGGATTATAGTCAGATACAATGTGCTTTCAATTACTCTTTGTTGTATTTTTTTTAGTCAGATACAATGTGTTATCTCCTCTATTATTGAGTTTTCCTCTATTATTGTGTTCCTTTATTCCTTTAGTCAAATACATTGTGTTCCATTGTGTTCCTTTATTCCTCTACATTCTGTATATGATCTCATTTTACTGGGTTTGTTTTTGGCTCAAGGTTTTGTCTGTTTTTGGCTGTCTTCGGCTCCCTTCGAACTCCCACTCGCAAGGTAAGACTTCGAACTCGCTGTTGTGTTTTTCCCTTTTTGAATTCTGAATTTTGAATATTTTGAATTTTGAATCCTGAATGAGTTTTTGGGATTCTGAATTTTGAATTTTGAATTCTAAATTTTGGCCCTAAATTCACCTAAATTCTGCTCCCTTCGGCTGGATAGGAGATGGTTTTCGGCCTGGATAACCTTATCCACAATTTCAGATTGATTGATTACACTAGCAGATAGATAGCTATACTTCTTCTGACTGATAGCTATACGTCTTCTTCTTCTAAAATTATACATACTACTAACCGAAATTTGTTAAAATTATATATGTTTGTAGCTTGAATTCAGAATTTAGGTGATAGTTAAATTCTACTGTCTTCGGCTCCCTTCGAACTCCCACTCTTGAATTCTGAATTTTGAATTTGTAGCTTGAATTCTGAATCCTAAATGAGTTTCTTAATTCTGAATTTTGAATTTGTTGTTTAAATTAGTTTGCAAGTCTTATACTGCAATATTTTTTGTAGCAGTATTTCTTGAGTTGCTGTGCTGTTGTTTAAATTATCTCTTGAGTTGCTGTGCTGTTGTATATGATCTCATTTTTTGTTGGATTTGTGTTCAAGTAAAAATGTATGTTATTTTAAGTATGAATGTCCATTTATTTTATTTAATGCCATTCACTTAGTTTCACATGGCTCCATGTATCCCCCTTGCACCCAACAATATCACTTATTTTTTAATTGAAATCAGGAACTTGAACTTGAACTTGAAACAGGAACTTGTTGGAAAAAATGATTTTTGGTGACTTTAATTTAATATTAAAGTGTGGTGACTTTAATTAAATATTAAAGTGGGTCCCAACCTTTTATTGTGTTAGGTCCAAGTGAGCCAAAAACCATTGGGTTTTGAATAAGAAATTGCCAAGAAATTGCTTCATGATGTTAGATTCATGAATAGGATTTTAAAGAGTATTTAAATCCTTTTTCTTGGCTAAAGGGTGTGAATCCTTTGGGCATCCATACTTTCATATTTTTGGAAAGGGGCTATGGATGCTTGGTGTTTTAATGACCAGCCTTAAAGGCTGGAGGCTCTTCTTCTCTCCCCTTTACATGTATAAATTGAGACCCTCCTATCAAGTTTCAATATATAAATTTTTTGCTTCCATTTTACAAGTCAGTTTGCCAGAAAGTTCCTACATTGAGAGAGTGCTGCCACTGTTTTTGTTCACTAAGCTAGACAGAAAGTGCTTCTGCCGTAGCTGGTTTTGACTGTCGTATCCTGGGAGACAGACGTCGGGATTCCTCAAGCACTCGACCCGTGAGGCGGCGAAATCTGTTTTAAGGAAACTGCTTCCGTGCAGGCTTCGGTTTCGTCTCTTTACCCTTTTATTGTTTTGTGTATTTCTGTTGAAATTTAATTATAATTATTAGCATATGTTCTTGGTATATAATTTGATTTCTTCATAAATCTATTTATTTAATTTCACAATTTAAATAACAAGCTTAAAACAGATTTTATATATATTTTCTATGAAATTGATCGAATAGATTTATATAGACTATTAGGTTAGCTTTGTATAATGTTACTAGGAATTGTTGCGGAATTGCTCACTATCTCAATGATTGTAAATTATGCTATGGTACTCTCTAATTGCTTAGTTTAGTTAGAATTCTCTATCATGATTTGCATGAATTTTAAGGTTATAAAATATAATTTATGGATGTTGCAATTTTGACATGCTAATTCTATTCTAGTTTTAATTTGTTACATGCTTATTATTTTCTAGACTAGATTACATAATTTAATGTATTTTGGAGTTATAGAGTTTTTATGAATTGTGTACATGATTAATTTGAATTTAATTGGGTGCATTAATCTAAATTATCTAATTGGGTGCATTAATGTGAATTAATTAATTAGGTGCATTAATCTAAATTATCTAATTGGGAGCATTAAAGTGAATTATTTAATTGGGTGCATTAATCTAAATTATTTAATTGGGTGCATTAACTTTGAGTTTAACTTATTTATTTGGAGTTATTAGTTTAAATGTTTATTATGAATTAATTTCATTTATAACTCATGAGTATTGAACTTTATTTTAAAGTTTTAATTTAATTGGCATTTTAATTCATTGGTTGATTTTATAAATAGTTGGCTAGATGGTTTCAATTATTTATTATATTTATTTTTTTCTTAGATTATTTGTTTGTATTTTGTTGTGGGTTTTTCTACTAACTTTCTTTGTAGGCATACCAATGCGAAAGGGAATGGAAAAACAAATACAAAACCAAATGAATAGTATTTGGGATGTAAAAACAAAAATATTTGGACTACTAACTGTAACAAGCCCGCGGGGGACCTCGCTACAGCTCGGACTCGATTTGTGTCACGGTTCTTAATCTTGAGCCAAAGAGTCCAAATCCGGCAAATCGTTTTGGAAAACAGATTTTTGAAAGAAGTGCCAAACATGGACTGCTTTGCCAGATACAGAGTCGCCACCTAAATGTTTTTTTAATGGGAAATTTAGGAAACCCTGACTCGGTGCCAAAGGCCACGTGTCCGTCATCACCAAAGTTGCCTCGGCTCGGGAACTTGGGTACGATTGGGGAAGGTCACTTCGTGAGCACCCCCGCTCGCCCGGTCAAAGACCGGCCTCTACTAACCATGATATCTTATTTTGAAAACATTGTGAGTTCTTATTCCGGTTATTAGCCTAGGTTACTATGTGATGCTCGCAGCAAATAAGTATAGACTGGGCCGCCTGAATTGGAACAAAACATTTCATGTTTGTTTGTTTGAAAATGGTTTGATGGTGCTACCCGCAGGTAGGCTAAGACGTGGATTTGCCACCCTCAGGTGGGCTTAGAAAACATGATTTTGCCACTATCTAGTGGGCTTAAAACAAACATTTGATGAATTGTCCCAATTCAAATAACCCAACCTCCACCCACAGGCATTCAAGGCAGTTATATCACATAAGCACATAGCCTCATGGTAAGCATGCTATCATGGCAGTCACTCACACGCATGCAAGGATGCTAAAGCACAAAACTCACCGAGTACTCCGAGCCAAAAACAGAAACTGATTAGAAATCATGCATGATCCTAATTATACAGAGATGCCTAATGCAACACATGCAAAGATACAACTATAGCAGGCTCGGCTATTCTAAACATGGCATATGGAATGCTACAACTAACACGTATTCAATTTGGAATTGAAATACAAATGCAGTTTGTATGATGCGCCGAGCCCAGTGCGTGCAAAACAGATGAATGATGCAAACATGCTGTCATACTGTATGCTATGCTAATTGAAATATGCCCTAATCTAACCATCATAAGCGGGTAAATAAAAGGGAAGAAAGACGTGGGGTTGGAAGACATACATCACACTCACCACACTTATTACAATTATGCCCTCGCGTAGAGGGTCCGAATAAATGATACAGTCCGAATAAAAGAATAATACAGTCCGAATATACAGTCCGAAATGTACAGTCCGAATAATATACAAATTCCTAATTAATTAACAAATTAAGAAGAAAGCGTAAACTGGCATGCAAGCCAGGGGGCTGCCTCGACTCTGATGAATGATGTAGTTTGGGCTGCCTTGCGCGGAAATCCACTGGGATGCCCCAATTAGCCTCTGTTTGCAATTTCCTCGAAATGCGTGCCAGACTCCGAAAAGTTGCTGATTCTTGATATGCTGCAACAGAGAGCAGGAAAGGGGCATAGCAATGTATTTCACAAATATATGCATGCCTCGATCCTCGTGCCACCAATCACGCATATCGATGCATGATGGCCGAGGAGTCGGATTGCACAACTCAATATAGGATGAATGCTACAACAAAACCTAACTCCATCATGGGTAATCCGGAGTGTCGGTGACTTGGGAATTGAGACCCGTTCCGTCACTCGGAGTACGAAACGTGCCTCGTTTCCCGTGCCCGGGCTAACTCCTATCCCGAACACGATGCAATATGCATGATATGCATGAATGCAACTAAAATACAATCCTAGCATGCACAATGCTATGAAAATGATATGCCTCGAAATGCGTGCACACGGGCGCGCAAACCGAGGCGATGATCCTAAGGCATGGAATGGCATACGCAATGCAAATTGGGCTTACACTAACACGAGTGGACCTCAGCCACACTCACATGAGAGGCCGATGGATGAAAATGAAGCGCCTCAAAATGCGTGCACACGGGCACACAAACCGAGGCGATGACATAAAGGCATGAAATGACATGGAATATGATATACAGTGGGACTAAAATGAGATGTCTCGAAATGCGTGCCCACGGGCGCGCATACCGAGAAAATGGCATACGAAATGCAACAGAACTAAAATGAGATATGCGATACAATATGGGCTTACACTAACATGAGAGAGCCTCAGCTACACTCACACGGGAGGCCGTCGGATGAAAATGAGATGCCTCGAAATGCGTGCCCACGGGCACGCAAACCGAGAAAATGGCATACGGAATGCGATGAGACTGAAATGACATACAGAATGCAGAATGGACTTACACTAACATGAGAGAGCCTCAGCCACACTCGCATAAGAGGCCGATGGATGAAAATGAAGCGCCTCGAAATGCGTGCACACGGGCGCGCAAACCGAGGCAATGCATTAAAGCATGAAATGACATAGAAAATGATATGCAAACATGCAAATGGAATTTCAGCACTCACAAATGATGCAAAACAGTCCCGAAAGGTGGGGAAATGACACCAAATGCACGGAATGGTCCCGAAATGCGATATTAGGCGCCCGAAATGGCCTATAGCCATACAATGCATGCATAATTGGTACATGAATGCAAAACAGTAGCAAGGCAGCCCCAAAATAGCATTTTTTACAGTACAAAACATGGCGAAATAGTAAGCATAGATAGGACAACAATGGCATGCAAAAATGGGGGCAAGAGAGGGGTATTGAAACAAGTGATGTATGCGATGCTCAAACTGAAAAATTTCCCTTCTACAACACTGATGAGGGACTAAAAATATGAACATTTACAGTAGATGACATCCCCCAACTCAGTATGAAAACATGCTAAAAATGCCATGCAAGATTGAGGATACATAAGGCTATAACATGAGGTACCCCAAACATTCATCAAACCAGCAAAGACCCTTAATGAAATATGTCAAGAAGATCAAAATATGACTATTTTCAGTACTGATCATGGCCGAAAACAGAAGCTAGATAAGCTTAAAAAAGCATGCAAAAATGGGGGCCAAAGAGGGATATAAAGACAAGTATAACATGGAGACCCCAAAAGGTTGATCCCTTCTACAATGTTGTATAGGGACACAAAATAAGCTTACTCACAGTTCATGACATGCTCCAAAACAGACTACATGTAGGTCAAACAAATCATGCAAATTTACGGTAAATTGAGGAATTATGAAGCAAGTGCATGATAGAGAGGCCAAACAGGGTTGAGCCCTTCTTCAATGTTGAAGAGGGGCTCAAAATAGGCCCACTCACAGTTTACATTATGCTCGAAAACAGATCACTCATAGGCTAGAAAAAGCATGCAAAATATTGACATACAAGATGATATTGAAACAAGTGCCCATAGAGGGCTCAAACAGGGTTGAGCCCTTGAACAAACATGAAGAATAGCTCAAAATAGACCTAGTTTCAGTTAAGGTCGGAGCCTAAAACAGTGAGCAAATAGGCTTAAGAAATGAGGCAAGAAAAGGGCTACAAAAGAGGGAAATGGAAGACTTACCCTTGTAGACAAGTCTTGCTGCCTCTTGCTTGAAGAATGTTGCTTCTAGCTCTGGAAACTCTCTTGCTGCTGGAAATGGAGTGGTGATGGTGGAGCTTGATGATGATGAAGAAATGGCACCAAAACTTGAGAAAATGAGAGAGATAGATGATGGATATGGGTGTGTATGCTTGAGAGCAATTTTCTAACCCTAGGGACAGAGCTGGGAGGCTCCTTATATGGACAAAAGGAGGGGTGTAAAGGTGGAGGGAAATGCACCCAAGCTTTCCCTCCTAAAATATCCCCCGGATACAGATATTTTGGGGGAAACAGCTATACAGCTGTAAAGTACCACTGAGGGAAGCATGGCCGGCCAGGCACTTTTGCTGCAGGTGGCCGGCCGGCCACCCCCATGGCCGGCCGGCCAAGGGTCAAAAGGTCATGTTGAATTATGGCCGGCCACCAAGATTGGTGTCCTCCCATGTGTCCTAACACAACCTTGTGGTTCAAATTTGACAACTCTAAAACAGGAGAGAGAATAGGCCAATTTAAAGAGGGGTTCAAAAGGGTCAAGTTGAGTTACTGGCCGGCCATGTGTTTTTAGGGTCCTCCCATGTGTGTACAACACAAATATGTGGTTTTGGCTCGAAGAAAATGGCCCTAGGGTGTTCAACATTAGCCCGGAAGTGAGAAAAACGGGCGCCGGGGGGCGCCGGAAGAGCATAACTGGTTGCTGAGACAATTGCTAGCCTCCCACCCTCCAGTGATCTTCCTGGTGATAAAACAGAGGTACCTGCCAAAAATGAACGAAAACCGATGCAAAACGAATGCTCGGGGACCAAAACACGCAGTTCGGGGTCCCGAAAATAGGCCGTTAAGCACCGAAAGTGGTTTGGCCACGAAGTGGGTATCTAAGACCCCAGTGTCCCTCGAAAGGGAGTAAATGAGATGCATGCCAAAACCGGAGGAATCGGAGATGGTTGGGTGGTCCCGAACCGAGGCACACGGCCTGACGGCTCCGAAAACCGGGAACCGGGCTCCGAAATGGGCAAAATGGCCTACGGCCACGAAATGTAGCCCACGGCCACTGAGAGATGGTCTACGGGACCTCTCCCTCCCCTCAGGAAAGAAAACAGAGAAAACCGAGTCCGGTTCGCAAACCGAGGCAAGGCACAGAAGAGAGTTCGGAAGTCCGGAGGCAGGGCGCACGGCCGCGACTCTGAGACTTCTGAACGAGCACAATATGCAACATCACCGAGCGCTCAATCGGTGACGTCTGAGTCTTAAGGTCGGTCAAAAATGGGGTGTCTACAGTTGCCCCTCTTTGACAGAACTCGGAAGTCACAAGTGACGGGAGTGAATGTCAAAGCCCAGAGACGACCCATTTTTGACAAGGCCGAAGACTTAGACAATCATACAAGATGAACAGAGATATGCGCCCGCAGGCGTGCCCGCAGGCAGGGGGGCAAAATGCAAAGCGACATGCACAGAGCCAATGATCATGCAAATGCAGCAAGCTGTAATGAGCAAGTATTCGCAAATAGATGCAACAGTTTTAAGCAAGAATGCAAAGCAACAACTACATTTCATGCAGTTAGGAATGCGGAGAATCATTCAATTCTCGTCGCGTCTCACACGGAGAAGATACGATACCTGCGCGATTCGTCTGGTCGCACCAGCCTCAAATGAACCGTACATACAATATCGTGCCTGCAAAAGAGAGAAATTCAACAAGAACAATATGCTAACAACATATATTCAATGTGATTCCTGTGGTTCCGAAAGTTTGACACACGCAGTGTCGGCGAGTGAATGCATCACAATGCGAGAAAGGAACACGCGTGACAACGCACGCTCAAGCACAGAGGTATGGTACACCAAGAAATCATGCATGACAATGCAAAATGTTCATGAGAATGCAAGTTATATGCAAAACAATGCAAAATGAGCACGAATCAGGGTGCCCGTTTGTTGCGAAACAACGAGTAAGAAAACGCGCATTTCGGTGAAGGCAACTCAATCGCGGCCTCGGTTCACCTCCCGGAGAGGTTACAACATGTTCAAAAAGGATACACCTTGATTTTGATGAGTGATGATGAGACACATGTCAGAAATTGCAGCTGAAGTTCCGGCGGAGCAATTTCGCGACCGGAAGTGCACTTTTCTTGAACTTTTTCAGGTCCCGGGAACTCCAATCTTCCTCAAAATTTGCAGAGAGCTAGGGGGGGGGTGGGGGACATGGCCGGCCAGGTGGTTGCCCTAGGGGAGGCCACCGGCCATGTTCCAAAAAGCAGATGGCCGGCCAGCTAGGAAAGGTGGCCGGCCGGCCACCTGCACAAAAGCAGGGGCAATTTTGTCTTTTGCCTCATTTCTATATATATCCTCATCCATTCAATCCGAAATCACTCCCCAGGTGGAAACTTTCTCCTCTTGCCTCCCAAACCATTTTTTCTTTCAGATCTGCACTTTATACGCGCTTTTCAGCCTCCCACGCAAGTTGTTTTCGCGAAATCTTTCAGTTTTAAGCACTTTGAGTCGACTAAATTTTGATTTCGGAGCTTCTTTTCTCATTTTCACCACTTGAGGTAAGTTTGTCTCAATATTTGGAAGATTTTCTCGGGAGTTGACTTTTGTTGACTTTTTCATTTCCCGAGAGTTGACTTTTGTTGACTTTTTCCAATTTTGGCTCATTTTTGCTCCTTTTTGCAGATTTCTTGAAATGGCGGGTGATTACCCTCATGGTGGAGGTCCTCCAGGTGCCGGAGATGATTTTGATATCATGGCACTCCCCCCGAGAGTCCGCCCTTTTATTCCCGGAGGTACGCCCCACCGGTACATATGCTTCCGCGGCCGTTTTTCGTCGTTTCACTGAGTTCAATGACCGGGCACCGGGGATTTACTTCTGCGAGAGCCGGAGCAGCACCTCTCTCACGAAGCACGAGAGGTATTTTACTTTATTTCCTGCATTTTTCGTGCATTTTGTAGCTTTGCCATGCTTGAACACACAGTTTTAGCTTATGACATAGTACTTTGTTTGCATTCTGAACATGTGACTTAAACACTTGAATTGCTGAACACACGGCTCATTGATTGATTGATTGTGAACGCACGGTACACATTAGTTAAGAATTGAACACGGCTCATACACTGATTTGTCGAACACACAAGCCCGAATTTGAAGGTGAACACACGGCGCACACTGACTACGAGTAGAACACACAGTCCCAAACTCTGATTTTCTGAACACACAGTCCAATTGATGGTGAACACACAGCCCACTAATTTTTCTGAAATTTGAACACGCAGCCCAAATACCAAATTTTCTGAACACACAGCCCAGATCGAAGTGAACACACAGCCCACTGATTAGGATTTGAACACGCAGCCCCAAACACTGATTT